>JAYESD010000004.1:218096964-218313679 GCA_036927565.1 Tuctoria greenei | reverse complement strand
TCCATTCGTCGTTTCACCACTGATAATAATATTTATGTTGAGTTTGATCCTTTTGGTTTGTCTGTGAAGGATCTTTCCACCCGACGTCTTCTTCTTCGATGTGATAGTCCGGGGCCCCTGTACACTCTTCGACTTCCTTCTTCCGCTGCGTCTTCGTCTTTTGCTCTGGCTACGACAGCTTCGTCCGCTACCTTGCACCGTCGGCTTGGTCACCCTGGCGCTGATGCTATGTCGAAGTTGTCTAGTAGTTCAATTATCTTGTGTACTAGGGGCACACATGAGTCATTGTGTCACGCTTGTCAGCTTGGTCGCCATGTTCGGCTTCCATTTCCCACTTCTGTGTCTCATGTGCAACATATTTTTGATCTTATACATTGTGATTTGTGGACATCTCCTGTTATCAGTGTCTCGAGTTTTAAATATTATTTGGTGGTACTTGATGATTTCTCACATTTTTCTTGGACTTTTCCCTTACGTCTGAAATCTGAGACATTTAATACTCTTTCTCACTTCTTCACTTGGGTTTCCACACAGTTTGGGCGTACTGTTCGTGCTCTCCAGTGTGACAACGGACGAGAGTTTGACAACTCGCGACTCCGTGACTTTCTCCTTACACATGGCACACAGCTACGCATGTCTTGCCCATACACATCCCCTCAGAATGGCAAGGCTGAGCGCATGCTTCGCACCACTAATGATGTCATGCGTTCCTTGATGTTTCAGGCATCTATCCCCGCTCGATACTGGGTAGAGGCACTTCACACTGCCACCTTCCTCCTTAATCGCCTTCCTACCAAGGCGATTCAAGCACCGACTCCTTTCTTTGCCCTGTATGGCACTACCCTTCTCTACGACCACCTCCGTGTCTTCGGGTGCGCCTGCTACCCTAATCTTTCCGCCACTGCTCCACATAAGCTTGCACCCCGCTCTACTAGGTGTGTCTTTCTTGGGTACTCCCTTGAGCATAAGGGATACCGGTGCCTCGACCTCTCTACCCACCGCATTTTGATCTCTCGGCACGTCGTCTTCGACGAGTCATCCTTCCCCTTTTCTTCCTTCACCTCTGGTTCAGCTGCAGAGTTGGACTCTCTTTTTTCTACTGACACCGAGGCTGCTCCACCACAGCTGCCTTGGCCTTTTTTTGCAGGTACATCACCCACCAGTTCCCAGGTGGCTCCCACGACGTCGCCAGCTGCACCTTATGCAGCACCGACACCTGTGGTGACTCCGGTTGTGCCTCCTACAGCCACGACTCGGCGGTTCACTGACCCTGCTCTCGTCTACCAGCGACGAGTGTGGGTTGGTGCCCAGGCTCCGTCGACCCTGGGGACAAGTGCTGCACCATGCGTGGTACCGACATCTCCTGCTGCGCCACGCGCGGCCCCAGCGTCTCCGACCTCGCCTCCTGCACCTCACGAGGCCCCGGCGCCTCCTACAGCTGCGCCACGTGCGGCAACGGTGTCTCCGACCTCGACTCCTACGGCACACGAGGTCCCGACGTCCCCTACGGCTGCGCCACGCGCGGCCCCAGCGTCTCCAGCCTCGACTCCCGCCCCACGCGCGGCCCCGGCGACCCCTACAGCTGCGCCACGCGCGGCCTCGGCGTCTCCGGCCTCGACTCCTGCGCCGTGCGGGGACCCGATGACTACTCCGGCTCCCGCGTCCCCCGCTGCGCCACGCGCGGCCCCTGTTCCACGGTTCGCCGATCCTACTCTTGTCTACCAGCGACGAGAGCGGATTGGTGCCTCTACGCCTGCGCGTCCAGAGCCCTCGGTGTACCACCCACCGTTGCTTCACCGGGACCCAGGACACGTTCACCCGATGGTGACTAGACGTTCCGCTGGGGTTCTCTGGCCTCTTGAGAGGTTCTCCGGAGTGGTACTCTCTTCGACGACACCGACACCATCCACTTCCTCTTCGGTATCACCTATACCGACCTCCGTCCGTAGCGCCCTCGCTGACCCTCACTGGCGCCACGCTATGGAGGAGGAGTATGCGGCCCTACTTGCCAACCGGACATGGTACCTTGTTCCCCGTCCTTCCCGTGGCAACGTTGTCACAGGCAAGTGGGTTTTCACGCATAAGAGGAAGGCGGATGGCTCCCTGGAGAGATATAAGGCTCGTTGGGTACTTCGGGGCTTCACTCAACGCCCTAGAGTGGACTACGACGAGACCTTCAGTCCGATGGTTAAGACAGTGACAGTACGGACTGTTCTGTCGTTGGCTCTCTCGCGTTCTTGGCCTGTCCACCAGCTGGACGTCAAGAACGCCTTCCTTCACGGGACGCTGACAGAGACGGTGTACTGCAGTCAGCCGACAGGGTTCGTTGATTCAGCCCGTCCAGACTTGGTTTGCCGGCTGAACAAGTCTCTATACGGGCTAAAGCAGGCGCCTCAGGCTTGGTACAGCCGGTTCGCCTCCTTCCTGGCCTCGCTTGGCTTCGTCGAGGTCAAGTCGGACACCTCGCTCTTCGTTTACAGGCATGAGGGTGACACTGTCTACCTCCTCCTGTACGTGGACGATATTGTCCTCACGGCGTCCAGCTCGACTCTTCTTCAGCGCACGATCTCCGCACTGCAGCGCGAGTTCGCGATGAAGGACCTCGGCCAGCTCCACCACTTCCTGGGCGTTGCGGTCGAGCACCGTCCGAACGCTTTGTTCCTCCACCAGCGCCAGTACTGCCTGGATATCCTCAAGCGAGCGGGCATGGCTGATTGCAAGCTGTGCTCCACTCCCGTGGACACCCAGGCGAAACTGGCTTCGGCTGACGGCGCCTCGGTCGCCAACCCCACCTCTTACAGTAGTCTTGCAGGTGCCCTGCAGTACCTCACCTTCACCAGGCTGGACATCTCATACGCGGTTCAGCAGGTGTGTCTCCACATGCATGATTCGCGGGAGACGCACCTCACGGCGATGAAGCGGATTCTTCGGTACCTGCGCGGCTCCCTCGACTACGGCCTTCTCCTTCGACGTGACTCGCCTTCTGAGTTGGTGGTCTACACCGACGCTGACTGGGCGGGGTGCCCAGATACCAGCCATTCCACCTCTGGCTACGCCGTCTTCCTGGGGGGGGGGGGGGAATCTTGCCTGTGGTTTCTCGCTCCAGCGCTGAGGCGGAGTACCGCGCTGTGGCTAACGGCGTAGCAGAGACGTCTTGGCTCCAGCAGTTACTTCAGGAGCTCCACTCCCCTGTCGCCCGGAGCACGTTGCTCTACTGTGATAATGTCAGCGCCGTTTACCTCTCCACCAACCCCGTTCAGCACCAGCGCACGGAACATGTGGAGATTGATCTTCACTTTGTTCGTGAGCGGGTTGCACGCGGTGAGGTTCGAGTTCTCCACGTGCCGACGACGTCATAGTTTGCCGACATCTTCACGAAGGGACTCCCGTCGACTTTGTTTTCTGAGTTTCGGTCCAGTCTCAATATCTGTTGTGGGTAGATGTTGGGACTGCGGGGGGTGTTGGACTGTGTTTGGGCCTAGCCTGTATACCGGCCCATCTATGTATCTATAAATATGTACCTAAACCTATGATTAATTAAGCAATTCATTCTATCACTCGCGTACTTTCCAAAGGAAAAGAACCCGAAAGAAATCGGATAAGGCATGACGACCGCACCATTGCTCTCTAGCTGGACGATACCAGCAGGACCATGAACGAGCAATTCCTCGCCAAAATCGAATCTTTCATCAAACAGAACCGGGCATTACCTAAAACCCCACGAATCAGCAAATAATTCGGCCGCATTTCGCTGTTAGTGTTCCGTCAGGAAGCGCAAAGAGGCGATCCATCCAGAACAGGAGGAGGAGGAGGAGCAAGAATTATATGTCACAGCGTCTGCCTGCCGAAGACGAATCGCCTCCGCAGCATAAGTGCTATACTACTACCCAAATCAAGAACAAACCCAGGATCGAAGGAGCGGAATCCAAGTCAACAAGAGCCGGACCGGGTCCCAAGGACTCACCGGAGCTGTGCCTTCGCTCGGTTCTCCCACTCCTCTCACGTCTCCTTCCGACGCCGCAAGCCAAAGGAGGGAGATAAAAAGAAGCCAGGCGAAGCAGGGCAGCACACATACATATACATACATACATGGATGTGTGTTGCGTATAGAGTTGTTGGGGGCAAAAATTGAGGAAAAGGGTTGACGTCGACATCAGAGAGGAGGAAGAAGAGAACACCTTTTGTTTTTATCTGAATTCTCTTCGTCTCTGGATTCTGTGCTGCCCTCTGTTTCCTCCTTTTCCTGTTCCCTTCTCGTCACCGTTTTTCCTCTGGGTCTGTGAACTCGCCACTCTATTTACCCGCAGAACGGATGGCTTTATTATCCTTCGGTTTCCCGGCGATTAAATTTTGGTTGCGTCCATCTGTCCAGCTGCCGTGCACGTGCGGCTGCCCTCATCCTTATCGCAACTCCAGCTTCTTTTCCTACCTGCTGGCTGCTGCCCTCAGTCATCATCTCCTCCTCACCTCCAGGAAGATGGCAAATTAAGATCAATCACCCCTTAAGCTTCCCAGAAACGTTCCAGTAATAATATTTCTGCAGATTTAATGGAGTAATAACAGTTACTTTCGTTTCACATGACTACTACTACCACCACATGAGACATCCGTGTTTTGTTGGCATATACTTCCTCCGTCCCAAAAAGTTTGTCGTTTTGTAGTTTATTTTTAAACTACAAAACGACAAATTTTTGGACACGTTCTTAGCGCCTTCCTGCTGCTCTCACTGTGTAAAAGCATAGCATCTATCTACCCGTGGATAAAGCAGAAACAGCTTGTCAGTTGGCGTCTTGATGAGTGCTGATCCATGTTGCAGGGCGCCCAGGTCCTCCTCATCTTTTCGGAGAAAGCGATGGGACTGCTGTCTGCATCTGCGATTGATATGAAGACGACGATGGCGACGTATCTCCATAAGCATGGCCATGGCCACGGAGGATGGTCCATGCATTAACCAGGCTAGAACAAATCTTTATTGCAGAGAACTGTTCGGTGATTGATAGGATGCTAGAATGAATGCTTGATTAACTATAGGTCTAGGTACATATTTATAGATATATAGATAGACCGGTATACAGGCTAGGCTCAAACACATAACTCAACACAGTCTAACACTCCTCCGCAGTCCCAACATCTAGCCACAACAGATGTTGAGACTGGACCGAAACTCAGAAAACAAAGTCGACGGGAGTCCCTTCGTGAAGATGTCGGCAAACTGTGACGTCGTCGGCATGTGGAGAACTCGAACCTCACCGCGTGCAACCCGCTCACGAACAAAGTGAAGATCAATCTCCACATGTTTCATGCGCTGGTGCTGGACGGGGTTGGTGGAGAGGTAAACGGCGCTGGCATTATCACAGTAAACCAACGTGCTCTGGGCGACAGGGGAGTGGAGCTCCTGAAGTAACTGTTGGAGCCAAGACGCCTCTGCTACGCCATTAGCCACGACGCGGTACTCCGCCTCAGCACTGGAGCGAGAAACCACGGGCTGCCGCTTCGAGGACCAGGAGACAAGATTCCCCCCAGGAAGACGGCGTAGCCAGAGGTGGAACGACGGATATCAGGGCACCCCGCCCAGTCAGCATCGGTGTAGACCACCAACTCAGAAGGTGATTCACGTCGAAGTAGAAGGCCGTAGTCGAGGGAGCTGCGCAGGTACCGAAGAATCCGCTTCATCGCCGTGAGATGCGTCTCCCGCGGATCATGCATGTGGAGACACACCTGCTGAACCGCGTATGAGATGTCCGGCCTGGTGAAGGTGAGATACTGCAGGGCACCTGCAAGACTCCTGTAAGAGGTGGGGTCGGCGATCGAGGCGCCGTCGACCGAAGCCAGCTTCGCCTGGGTGTCCACGGGAGTGGAGCACGGCTTGTAATCAGCCATGCCCGCTCGCTCGAGGATATCCAGGCAGTACTGGCGCTGGTGGAGGAACAGAGGGTGCCGGACGGTGCTCGACCGCAACGCCCAGGAAGTGGTGGAGCTGACCGAGGTCCTTCATCGCGAACTCGCGCTGCAGGGCGGAGATCGTGCGCTGAAGAAGAGTCGAGCTGGACGTCGTGAGGATAATATCGTCCACGTACAGGAGGAGGTAGACAGTGTCACCCTCATGCCTGTAAACGAAGAGCGAGGTGTCCGACTTGGCCTTGACGAAGCCAAGCGAGGCCAGGAAGGAGGCGAACCGGCTGTACCAAGCCCGAGGCGCCTGCTTCAGCCCGTATAGAGACTTGTTCAGCCGGCAGACCAAGTCTGGACGGGCTAAATCAACGAACCCTGTCGGCTGACTGCAGTACATCGTCTCCGTCAACGTCCCGTGAAGGAAGGCGTTCTTGACGTCCAGCTGGTGGAAAGGCCAAGAACGCGAGAGAGCCAATGACAGAACAGTCTGTACTGTCGCTGACTTAACCACCGGACTAAAAGTCTCGTCGTAGTCCACTCCAGAGCGCTAAGTGAAGCCCCGAAGTATCCAACGAGCCTTATATCTCTCCAGGGAGCCATCCGCCTTCCTCTTATGCGTGAAAACCCACTTGCCTGTGACAACGTTGCCACGGGAAGGACGGGGAACAAGGTCCCATGTCCGGTTGGCAAGTAGGGCCGCATACTCCTCCTCCATAGCGCGGCGCCGGTGAGGATCAGCGAGGGCGCTACGGACGGAGGTCGGTATAGGTGATACCGAAGAGGAAGTGGATGGTGTCGGTGTCGTCGAAGAGAGTACCACTCCAGAGAACCTCTCAAGAGGCCAGAGAACCCCAGCGGCACGTCTAGTCACCATCGGGTGAACGTGTCCTGGGTCCCGGTGGAGCAACGGTGGGTGGTACACCGAGGGCTCGGGACGAGCAGGTGCAGAGTCACCAATCCGCTCTTGTCGCTGGTAGACAAGAGCAGGATCGGCAAAACCGTGGAACAGGGGCCGCGCGTGGCGCAGCGCGTGACGAGGGCGGAGACGCTGGAGCTGCGCGTGACGCAGGAGTCGGAGTAGACGCCGGGTCCCTGCACGGGGCGGGAGTCGAGGCCGGAGACGCCGGGGCTGCGCGTGGCGCAGCTATAGGGGACACCGGGGCCTCGTGTAGCGCAGGAGTCGAGGCTGGAGACGTTGGGGCCGCGCGCGGCGCAGCCGTAGGAGACGTTGGGGCCTCGTGTGGCGCAGGAGTCGAGGTCGGAGATGCCGGGGTCGCGCGTGGCGCAGCTGTAAGAGGTGTCGAGACCTCACGTGGTGTAGCCGTAGGAGACACCAGGGCTGCACGTGACGCAGCAGGAGACGTCGGTGCTACGCGTGGTGCAGCACTCGTCCCCAGGGTCGACGGAGCCTGGGCACCAACCCGCCCTCATCGCTGGTAGACGAGCGCAGGGTCAGTGAACCGTCGTGTCGTGGGTGTAGGAGGCACAACCGGAGTCGCCGCAGGTGCCGGTGCTGCGTAAGGTGCAGCGGTCGACATCCGGGGCCGTCGGAGGAACGGCTAGTGGCGGAAAGAACGCCGGAGCCGCGGGAGGCACGACAGGTGGTGTCTGAGACACGGTGGTCGTGTCCGGCGCAGCTAGAGGAAGACCTGCAGAAGGTAAAAAACAAGGTCGCTGGACAGGAGCGGCCTCAGGGTTAATGGAAAAAAGGGAATCTAACTCGGAGACCGAATCAGAGGAGGACCCAGCGAAAGGGAAGGAGGACTCGTCGAACACGACGTGTCGAGAGATCAAGATGCGGCGAGTGGTAAGGTCGAGACACCGGTACCCCTTATGATCAGGAGAGTACCCAAGGAAGACACACCGAGTCGAACGAGGCGCGAGCTATGGGGGGCGGTGGCAGAGAGATTAGGGTAGCAAGCGCACCCTAAAACTCGAAGGTGGTCGTAAAGATGAGGGGTGCCGAACAAAGCGAAATGAGGAGTGGGAGCACTAATCGCCTTAGTAGGAAGGCGATTAATGAGGTAGGTGGCGGTGTGAAGCGCCTCCGCCCAATAGCGAGCAGGAGTAGAAGCCTGAAACATCAGGGAGCGCATGACATCATTGGTCGTTCGAATCATGCGCTCAGCCTTGCCGTTCTGGGGAGAGGTGTACGGGCAAGACATGCGCAACTGAACACCGTGAGAAAGAAGGAAGTCACGGAACGCAAAGTTGTCAAACTCGCGCCCGTTGTCGCACTAGACCGTCCTGATCGTGCATCCAAACTGGGTGGACACCCAAGCGAAGAAGTGAGAGAGAGTGCCAAAAGTATCAGACTTCTTCCGCAAGGGAAAAGTCCACGAATAGTGTGAGAAATCATCAACGACGACCAAGTAATACTTAAGGCCGGATACACTGAGAATAGGAGATGTCCAAAGATCACAGTGAATCAGATCAAAGATGTGCTCGACACGAGTGACAGAGTGCGAAAAAGGAAGACGAACGTGGCGACCCAACTGACAAGCATGGCTAAGAGACTCGTGAGTACCCCGAGTACACGAAATCGCTGAACTATCAGACAACTTCGACATAGCATCAATGCCGGGGTGACCAATCCGACGATGCCAGATGGTCGAAGAGGTTATCGTAGTCAGGGCAAGAGGCGGAGCGGAAGCTGTAAGACGCATCGTGTACAGAGGTCCCGAACTCTCACAGCGAAAAAGAACACACCGAGTAGTAAGATCCTTTACAGATAAACCAAAAGGATCGAACTCGATGGAAACCCGATTGTCAGTAGTGAAACGGCGAACGGAAAGAAGGTGATGAATGATGTCAGGAGCAACAAGAACATCACGGAGCTAAAAAGAACCTGACGAACCCAAGTCACCTACTAAGGTGACCGGAAGAACCGACCCATTCCCAACAACGATAGATGAAGGATGAGAGGGATGGGAAGGACGATTAGAAGAGAGGATACCGGCGTCGAGAGTGGTGTGGTACGAGGCGCCAGAGCCTACCACCCAGTCAGGTCCAGACGGCGGGAGACCCTGCACTGTCCACGCTGGCCAGAATTGCGGCACCGGTGCGGCGACGCTCGCAGGGGACGCGGCGGGGAGGCGCAGAGGAGGCGCACAGGGGGAGAGGCGCAAGGGGGCGCCGGCCAGGAGGGCGCCGACCGGGGGGGGGGGGGGGGGCGCCTGCCAGATGGCCGCCGGCCATGGGGGCGCCAGCCAGGGGGAGGGCGGCGGCGGCGGCCAGAGGAGGGGGGGGGGGCGGCGGCGGCGGCGACCATGGAGAGGGCGGCGGCGGCGGACAGAGGGGGGCGGCGGCCAGAGGGGGGGCGCCAGCGGCGGCCATGGAGGGGGCGCCGGCAGCAGCCAGAGGGGGGGCACCGGCGGCGGCCAGGAGGGGGGCGCCGACGGCGGCTAGGGGAGGGGTGCCGGCCATAGGGGGTCGGCGGCTAGGGTTAGGGTTAGGGTGGTGGGGATTAGGGTTTGGCTAATGATACCATGATAGAAGGCTAGAATGAATGCTTGATTAACCATAGGTCTAGGTACATATTTATAGATACATAGATGGACTGGTATACAGACTAGACCCAAACACATAACTCAACACAGTCCAACAGTGATCACACCGTTCGTGCCAACTTGCTGACATGGAGGGACGTCTCATTCTCAACGTGACGTGCCTCTAACGCTTAGACCGTCCGCAGAGGCATACTGTAAAGCCTACTGGATATGTGTAATTTAGAGTAAGATACTGGAAAAATAGAGTAAGATAGGTCTTTAGAGTATGCTTTAGAGTATGCTGGTGCGGATAGCTTTAGTTCACAACATGAAACTGCACGGCATCTCATGGCATCTTCGTTTGGGCGCAGAGAACCGGCTTCTGATAAGAGAGATTGCACCGGAGGGATGTGATATGTGACCCCCAATAATTCCTGGCCATTTCCATCCCCATCAGCATCTATTTATGCACAGGAAACGGCTGGTTTTGGTGCTGTGAAAGTGCCGCAGGAAGCAGTGGTGGTGATGATGGGCAGGGAACACGGTTGGTGGCCTGTCACTCGACAAATTTAGACAAACGAATAGGAACTCATTACTGCTTCACCTGGATTTGCATAAGCAACATAACTCTTTACTGCAGCATCTCCTTCTAATAATTAAGTTTACCCCAAGACTGGACCATAACTGGTAGTCTGGTACACAGCAACTCAACAAGTGTTCTGAACATTGATAATGGCTGTGAAAATTGCTTAGATTTAAACAACTCAACAGGGGTTCAATTGTAAAATTGCAAAAAACCATTGGATAAAAATCGTGCAGTTCAGATTTAATTTTTGCACGATTGCACAAAGTGTTGATTGCATTCTAGTCGTTCTCAACTATGTTAACGTTGAAATCGACAAAACCAGGACAAAATTGTTTGGGGCCTTTTTATATGTTGTAATTTTTCAGAACCAAGGGAAATGTGTTTATGACACACAATAAAAAAGGGTTATAACAAGCTGTATTTTTTACTTTTATCTGTAACACAGTATATCAAAAAAAGGTTAATTTTAGCCTTTTCAATCTCAATGTAGAATAGCCGTTTAGAACTGGTGGTTTAGGTAGTGTTAGTATGAGTAGAATCTGCTTTATGCCTTCTAGACTGTAAGCAACTTGATAAAATGGAAGTGAAAATATTTCCGATTCAAAAAAATTCTCAATGTAGAAAATACATTGCAATTGAAATTTTATATATATATATATATATAGTTCCATTTTTATCAATGTAATTTTTGTGGGATTGTGTTAGATTGTTTGTTACCAATGTGCCATAATCAATGATAACAATCAGTTTTTGTGATTTCTTAACCAGTCAAAAACGACAACCCCCGGTGGTTGATGAATACAGATTGCCAAATGGGTTGGGCCCATCAGGCGGCCCGAGACCCGACACTAAAAAGCACAGCCCGAGCACGGGCCCGACCCGAGGCGAATAGTATCGGGCCAGCCTGGGCACGATAGTTAGACCATGCTTGGGCTGGCTTCTCAGCACGTTGGGCCAGCACGAGCCTGACACGATTTTTGTGCCGGCACGATGCTGGCCCGACTACTCATAAAAATTTGTCCTCCCTCTCAAACTCTAGTCTTTCTTCCTCCAATCCTCTCCCTCTCCCATACAGGAGGCCGCCACCCCTCGCGGCGGCGTCATCTCCGAAGCCAAGGCCGCCCCTCTCCCTCTCCTGTGGCCGCCCCTCTCCCTCTTCCGTGGCCGCCCCTCTCCCTCTTCCGTGGATGCCCCACGCCGTCCACGCTGCCCCGACGACCGCGCTCGCGTCGTCCATTGCCGCCCCGTCAGCTGCGCTCACATCGTCCGCGGTCGCCCCGTCGGCCGAGCTCACATCGTCCGCACCGCCCCGTCGGCCAAGCCACCAACACGGCACGACCGACACGATTCCGTGCCATCGTGCCGGCCCGGCACAAAGAAACGGCCACCGTGTCGTGCCTGGGCCGGCTGTTCGGCACAGCGACACGGTACGGAATGTGCATCGGGCTCGGGGCAGGCGGCCCATTTGGCAATCTATACTGATGAACTCAACAGCCAGTAACTGTCCCGACAACAGTCCACACCAAGGTTCAAACTTCTATCAAAAAAAATTTCAACAGCAATTCATAACCGCAAATAACTGAACCGGACACTGGAACAATGATTCTGAAAATTAATACTCACTCCATTATGAAATAAATGGCGTTAAAGATAAAAAAATTAGTTCAAATTAAATTAAATTAGCTATCCTGAATTCATTTATTTCAAAGTAGAGAGAGTAGCAAGTTCCTTCTTTGGCCTATGCACAGCGATTAATGAACTATAAAGAAACGGCCTTCGATGTAGCCTATGCACAGAGAATAATGAACTATAAACATGTCATACATCACACTCGTCTATTTGCACAATAATATCAGCTGATAACAACTTTTTTTAATCTATATTTACTTGCAAAATAGACATATATCACAAAATTTGCCAAAGAGAGGGCTGTAAGACACCAGTAATAGTAGTCAAGGTGCCCTTTGTTCAGATCATCCGGTATCCATCCAGGGCTGTGCCATACCCTGGTCACGCCTGCAACAAGAGTGATGATAGCTGAGCTCAAATAATTGCCAAGAGCAGTGGTAAGCAACGCAAATGCCGTCAACATGCTCTTCATAGAGTCTGGCGCCTGACCATGGAAGAACTCGAGCTGAGTGATAATTTGAAAGCACTCAGCCCCAGCAATGACAATGTACTGTGGAAGCTGCCATACAATGCTTAATGGCTCGCCCGCCCTGACACTTTCTAGCCTCTTCGTCTCTAAAAGTGCAGCGATTGCCATGGCAAAGATCATGAGGAAACGACCAATCCCCATCCTCTGCAGCTGTGTGAGCTCTGCACCATTTGCAAAGCATGTTCTGGTTGCTGGCACAATTACTTTGTTCACAACAAGAACACAAAGTGTGACGCATATCACTTCAAATGAATACAAGGAAGCTGGTGGAATTGACAGTGAGCCAATCTTAGTGTTCATCACAGTTCCCTGCTGAATGAAAGTGGTGTGCATTTGAGAGATTGCAGCACCAAATAGAATTCCAGTCACCCATATTGGGAGTAAGCGGATTAGTATTTTCAATTCCTCAACTTGAGTGACCGTTGCAGAGCCTCCATGAACCTTGACAACTTTCATTGGCCGAGCTCTGATCAGAAATAATGGCTGCCTTGTCTAGAAACCTGGGACAAAACGGTGGAAATTAGCAAGATGGCAATGTCAATAATGATACAAGTGTCTCAGGATAAATAACAAGCGCAATCATTACCTGAAGTCATCAGAGTGTTCTAGTTTTTGTGTCGTTTGTGTGTTTTTGTTCCTGACCTCATACAGAAGAGAGCTATCCACAGGAACTTCCAAACCCATGTTCCTGAAAGAGGCAACAATAACCTGGAAAATATTCTTCACTGGGGAACCAGAAGGCTCATGCTGTCGGAATATTGGTGTTCCCACTAGAAATGCTATCAAAGCAAGACCTATGCATGCCGTGGCAATGCCATATCCTAGAGCCCAGCTCACATTTTCCTGAACCCAAACTATAATGGTCCCAGAAGTAATCACACCGAATATGACACAAATATAAAAGGAACTGAAGAAATTTCTTCTCTTTTGCATATCTAAACTGTTCTCATTGTTGAATTGGTCTGCACCAAATGGAAGCAGTGCAGATCGTACTCCTCCACATCCAACAGCAGTGAGATACAAAGCAGCAAAGAAAAGTATAGTTTGAACTCCATTTGATGACAAGCATGAGCTGTCGCTGCTGCATATGGCTGGAGTATATGTCATAAATGTTGTGATTGTAACTAGTATCATGCCCTGCAATAATAATTAGCAGTGTATTATAATATCTACATGATATGAGCATTGGTTGAATGGTTTGGTTATCAAGAATGAAGTTAAAAAGAAAAACTGAAATATGAGTCAGAAGGCTAGCGAGCAGGGTGAGACTGGTATTACCAGTAGGTACATGATAAGGGATATCAAGACAGTCTTGTAATTTCCCCAGTAAGTATCCGCTATGGTTGCTCCAAGTATAGGCACAAAGAAGCTAGTTCCGTACCAAAGAGAAACAGTTGATGCACTGGAAGCAATACTACCATGGAGAACTGACCGGATGTACACGACCAGGTTTGTGCCAACGCCATTGAAAGCCATGCTCTCCAAGCATTCAAGTCCTGCAAGATTTTAGTCAGTTCACGACCTACTTAATCCTTATACAAAATGCAATTTAATTTCTAAGCAACAGCGTTCATCATATTACTCTTTTTTATCTTTAGAGTCTGGCCACAAAACCCAGATCCAGGAAGAATATCACTAAGGGAATTAACAACAAAACCATGTAGAGACTAGCAGAATGCAACGTGCCAGGAAGGCCGATAATAGCGCTTCTCATATCAGAAGCCAGAAACAAAGAACACTTGATTCAGGTAGTACCATGCTAGAAATATAAAAGGCCAGTGACTGGAAGCTTCAACAGACGAGATTCCGATGTTACAAGGAACAAATGAGGTTCCGATTTTACAAAGAGAACCTAATTTAGGATTCACCTAGAATGATGGCCGGTGCTCTCCAGTCAGTACGTTTGCTTTTAATCTGCGGCACTTGCTGTTGTTCCAATAGACTCTGTGATTCTTCACCGTGACGTGGCACATCATCCTGGTAGAAGGCAAGAGGTATTAACAACGGACCATAACTTTCGCAAATCTGAATTATCTACTCTTCTATCAGATAAGTTTCTGAGGCAAAAATACAATCATGCATGTTCTACAACCAAAGACAGCAAGAAATAAACAAACGCTGAATATTTTGATGATTTCTGTCGGCTTTGACATCTCGAACATAGCAAGACGAGACTTATGTTCCCAGATCATGATCACACTCGCATTTCAATTTGGTCTTAACCCTCGGGATCCAATTCAAACGCATCACTAGTACATTTCTAATTGAACTACACAATCCACAACAAAACTCAACGCTTTTCCCATTTCAGAGTAATACAAATGCAGGTGTAGGTTGAAGGCCATGGGAAATACAGCATGTTAAGCTTAGATCAATTTTTTTTGATAAAGGGGCAATTTTATTAATTTCAAGAATATTACATCAAGTTAATACAACAATAGGCAGTAGTGCTCCCAGCTCTGCCCCCTTGTGGCACTCAAAACAAGCAATTTGGTGTCAAAGCTCCCCACTTTTGGGATACAGGCTACAAAGATGCCTGATTCTTGTGCCGAATTTCGGTCCAGCACAACCAAAAGGAGCAAGCAGCTCGATCGGGAAACAAAAGGAAAAGCTAGCTTGGATTCAGGTGTGAGGAGGAGGGTACTCGGCAGCAGGTTCCCCGTCCGTACCTTGACCAGAAGGCTCGTCGTGTGCGCGCTGCTTCCCTCCTCCATGGCCTCTGCCCGCCCTCCTCTGACCTGCCGCCCCGACGGACGGTCGCACGCCTCTTCAAGTCGGGCCGCTTTGACTTGATCAAGGCCACGGAGCTAGAGCTAGGTAGGAGCAGCTGAGGGCGACGAGAACGAGGTGGTGGTAGCGAGGCGATGGAATCAGCCGCTACACGCGGACCAGGGGATGGGCGCTCTCGTCGGGTAACGGATCAGCGTATAACTGCACTGATGGATCGCCAGCTCATAGTGGGGCGGGCACACGGCACCGTCAGGGAGGGAGGGTGCTCCGTCCGTCCTGTACTGTCGGTGAGTGGTCAGGCACGACGGGACTACAGGAGAGTGACCTACAGGCACGACGCGTGATGGCCGGGAGCACATGGAACGGACGGCGGCAAGAGGCCGCCGCCAGCGCCCACCCATCGCGCGCGCCAGTGACGAGCTGAGCTCATCGGTATCACCTGACTAACAGAACACTGGCATCTCGCACCAGCACCAGCACCAGCCTTCTTCAAGTCGACATGTTTGTCCTTTGCCTGTACCAGAGTTGCACATGATTTTGGGCCTGTTTGCACTACAGGAGCTTACAAATATTTCATACTTCGAAACAGCACATTTCCTGTATCTCTATCCAACAGTCAGTAGAACGGTTACACATATACAAGTACCCCTTCCATTTTAAAATAATTATCACCGACTAATTCATTTTTAAACTAACCAGTAACAATTATTTCAAAACGGAGAGAATATAAGCAAGCACACAAGGCTCAAGCATGGCTCCTGATGTCACCCTCATCTCAACATCTACAGAAGATCGATCACTTGCCAGAGAACGAGAAGGAAGGAAAGAAACGGCGGTATCATATGTAACACCCCAAATTTGAACATAAGTAAATTTGAATTTAAAATAATTTAAACACTAAAATTTAATCAAGGAAACAATTAAATTAATTTAAAGTGTGAAAGTGGAGTCGCCGAAAGGAAGAACCGAACGCTCATAGAGATGGCAAGAACAATGCTCGATGAATACAAGACTTCGGATCGATTTTGGGCGGAAGCGATTAACACCGCTTGCCACGCCGCAAATCGACTCTACCTTCATCGACTACTCAAGAAGACTCCTTATGAGCTACTCACCGGTAACAAACCCAACATTTCATATTTTCGAGTTTTCGGCTCTCCATGTTATATCTTGAACAAGAAACCCAGGACTTCAAAGTTCGCTTCGAAGTCCGATGAAGGTTTCCTTCTTGGCTATGATTCAAACACTTACGCCTATCGTGTTTTCAACAAGGCATCCGGACTTGTTGAAGTGACACGTGACGTAGTGTTCGATGAAACTAATGGCTCCCAAAAGGAGCAAGTTGATCAATGTGAATTAGGTAAAGAAGAAGCTCCTTACCAAGCATTGAAGAGAATGGCTCTAGGCGAAGTTCGTCCACAAGAGTCATCATCACAAATACAAGAGGAAAGTGAACCACAAGAGGAGATCAACAATCAAGGGGGAGTCTCGATACAAGATCAATCACAAGAATATGAAGATGATCAACAAATCAACGAGGGCAACCACTCAGGGGGAGAAGAAAATGATCACCAACACTCAACTCCCCAAGTGCCAAACCCAAGAGTACATCAACGCACTCAAAAGGATCACCCAATCGACAACATCATCGGTGATATCCAAAAGGGAGTAACCACTAGATCTCGTATAGCTAATTTTTGTGAGCATTACTCGTTTGTCTCCTTTTTGGAACCACGCAGGACTGAGGATGCATTGAAGGATCCGGACTGGGTGGTGGTAATGCAAGAAGAGTTGAACAACTTCAAGAGAAACGAGGTTTGGGAACTTGTGGAAATACCCAATGCAAACATAGTGGGCACCAAGTGGGTCTTCCGCAACAAGCAAGACGAACACGGGGTGGTGACAAGAAACAAGGCATGACTTGTGGCCAAAGGTTACTCACAAGTCGAAGGTTTGGATTTCGATGAGACTTTTGCTCCAGTAGCTAGGCTTGAATCAATTAGAATATTACTTGCATATGCTACTCACCATGATTTCAAGCTGTACCAAATGGACGTGAAAAGCGCCTTCCTTAACGGACCGATCAAGGAAGAGGTGTACGTGGAGCAACCACCCGGATTTGAAGACGAAGAGTTCCCCGACCACGTGTATAAACTGCGTAAGGCTCTCTATGGCCTCAAACAAGCTCCTAGAGCTCGGTATGAGTGTCTTAGAGATTTTTTAATTGATAATGGCTTTCAGATTGGCAAAGTAGATTATACATTATTCACGAAAAACCTAGATAATGATCTTTTTATTTGCCAAATCTATGTTGATGACATAATCTTTGGGTCAACTAACCAATCTTTCTGTGAAGAATTTAGTAGAATTATGACAGACAGGTTTGAAATGTCAATGATGGGAGAATTGAAGTACTTCTTGGGATTCCAAGTGCGGCAACAAAAGGAAGGAACATTCATAAGCCAAACCAAGTACACGCAGGACATACTCAAAAAGTTTGGAATGGACAAAGCAAAGCCCATAAAGACTCCCATGGCTACGAATGGCCACTTGGATCTCAATGAAGATGGAACGAGCGTCGACCAAAAGGTATATCGCTCCATGATTGGATCTTTACTTTACCTATGTGCATCTAGGCCAGATATTATGTTGAGTGTATGTTTGTGTGCAAGATTTCAAGCCAACCCTAAGGAATGTCATTTGACAGCCGTAAAAAGAATCTTGAGATATTTAGTTCATACACCCAACCTTTGTCTATGGTACCCAAAAGGCTCCAAATTCAATCTCATTGGTTACTCCGATGCAGATTATGCCAGGTGCAAAGTTGATAGAAAAAGCACCTCTGGCACATGCCAATTCCTAGGAAGATACTTGGTTTCTTGGTCATCTAAGAAACAAAATTCCATTGCTTTATCCACAGCCGAAGCGGAGTATGTTGCAGCCGGGAGTTGTTGTGCACAACTTCTTTGGATGCGACAAACTCTAAGGGATTACAGTTACAATATGAACCATATTCCTCTCCTTTGTGACAATGAGAGCGCCATTAAAATAGCCCACAATCCAGTTGAGCACTCTAGGACTAAACACATAGACATAAGACATCATTTCTTGAGAGACCATTCCATGAAAGGAGACATAACCATCTCACATGTCAACACACAAAAACAATTGGCCGACATATTCACCAAGCCACTTGATGAAAAGCGTTTTTGCGAACTCCAAAATGAGCTAAATATTCTTGATTCTCGGAGTGTGGATTGAAAAGTTGCATATCTGTATGATTACTTCAAAATGTTGATTGATTTGTGAAAATTACCCCTCCCTATTTTTCTCTCGAAAAACTATGTCAATTATTAGATCTTAATGAATTTTGATCATTGTATCATTGCTGTATGCTTACTGGTCAAATTCATCAAGATTGCTTGAATTGTTTTGCCTCTCTATTCTCTATTATTGAACCTTCAAATATATATGAATAGGCTATGTAATTCTTTCCTGGTAACCACGGACTAGTCCGTGGTTATCCGGACTAGTCCGCCCATGCAGACTAGTCCGCAGAGTGCCGGTTAGGCCGGACTAGTCCGACGGACCACGGACTAGTCCGATATAGGTCTCTGGATGACTTCGGACTAGTCCGGTCAAGTCTGGACTTGTCCGATTTTTCGTGTCCTTAACCCTAGCCGCCACCAAACCCTAATCTACTCATCCCCACATTTGCTCACGCCTTTCTCTCTCTTGCACTCGAGCTCCCAAAGCAATCTCTTGTGTCCTCCGTCGAAAAGCCACAAGTTTGGGCGGAGATCAAGCTTGAAGACTTGGGGATTGATTCCACCGGACAAGTCCGGCCTCAAACCCCCAAAACTTCAAGTCTCCAACGATTTCTTCGGTAAAAACATTCAAAACCCTAGAAATCGTATTTTTCACAATCATAGATCGTTTGGCCTAACACCCTGCACTAGTTACATGTTTATCTGATGTACTACGTGTATGCTAGACTAGAATTGCATTAGGGACTGTGTCCAGTTCAATCTGTTAGGTTTTTGAGGATGAACACCGGACTAGTCCGGTCCATGCACGGACAAGTTCGGTACCTCGGACTAGTCCGTGCCTAGGCATCGGACAAGTCCGATGTTTCTGAACCTAAACCTAATTCCTTAATCGCCTAATGCCATCCATTACTATCATGTCTCACCTATGCCTTGCATAACTTGTCATTCTTCTTGCTCATTCATTCTCAGATCATGTCGAGCTCCGACAACGAAATCTCCGACTTTGAGGCCGAGTTGGACCACGAGGTGGCATCTCGGTCCTCGGCGGGTCTTGGCAAACGCCAAGAAAGACCTTCCGGGCCTGCTACATCTCCTCCCCAAGTTCGGAGGAAGGTCTGTGCCAAGAAGCCCGCCTCGAAGGCTGCTACACCTTCAAGCGGCCTTCAGCAAGCAAAGGGAAAGGGCAAGGGAGTTGCGACGGGGCCAGTTGGGCCCTTGAGGCTCCATGCTCCCAGGGAAGGGGTCCGGGACCCCACTGAGGAGAAGTTCAACGGAAAAGGCAGTGATTCTGCAGCAAAATACAGGAGCATTGACTGGTATGGCAGGCCAAAGCAAGCTGTCGATAGAAGGTTTTGGTGCAACTTCCATGCAGACTTCTACAAATCAGTGTACCTCCCGATGAAGACACCGGTGGTGCGCAGTCAGTGGATTGACTGGGCCCACCTAGAGAAGAAGAAGTGCTCAGCCTTTGATGAGGTTATTGCTGCAGCTGAGAGGCATGGCTTGAAGGATCTCTTTGCCTTCAGGCATAACTGGAATGATGAAGTGATTGCACAGTTTTTTGCAACGTGCCACTTCTCAAGTGAGGATGAAGAGAGTGTTACTTGGATGACACATGGATCTAAGTATAGTATCACTCAAGAAGAGTTCAATAATCTGCTCCATCTGGACACCTCTAGACTCGACAGACTGATCATCCACAACATTGGTGTCATGGAGAAGGATAGGATGAAATTCCTCTATGAGCCTAACTCAAAGTATGTTCCTCCCTCTACAAAGCACATGAAACCATTCTTTGTGGTCCTCAACAGAGTGCTGAAGAAGACTATTGCTCCTAAAGATGGAGATGCTGGGAGCGTGCAGGGTTACCTCAGAACCCTAATGAGAGTCATAAGCAGGGACCGTCCATTTGATGTAGCGGAGTACATTTGGAATGATATGGTCAACATATCATGTACGCCTAACAGGTCATGTGGCTATGCTCCCTACCTCATGTATGTAATTGAGAAAGTCACAGGTATTAAATTCATGAAGGATGTGGAGCACACCCCCTTGAGGCCTTAGAAGCCTCAACCAGTGAGCATCCAGGCTGCTCCCTCACCGGTCTCCAGTCCCGAGGCACCGACAAGAGCAAGAAGCAGTGCCAGGGAGGTCCCTACCTCTAGGGAAGCTCCTCAGAGAGGATCCGCCAGTGGGATCCTCAAATACTTGTCAGCAATCTTCTCCTCCTGCAAAAAGACCGAAGTGAAGGTCCACAAACTCAACAAGAAAAGAAAGGAGGACATGAAGTATATAAAGACCAATGTGGAGCAAATCTGCCGGAAGCTGGAGATCGACCCCATTGGATCTCCAGTGATATCTGAGGAGTCTGACCCGGATTTCACCAAGCTCGGGCCCCTGACCCCTTCCGAGCTTGCCTATTTTGGCATTGGGGGCTCGAGCAGCTCCGCTCCTCCTCCTCCCTCTCCTCCTCGTCAAGCAGAAAGCGAAGAAGATGAAGACGATGACGAGAGGACCGACAGTGAAGAGTGAAGACCCTAGGACCCTCATCTCCTTCTTTTTGGTGTCTTGATGCCAAAGGGGGAGAGATTGAGGGGGAGTCTTAGCTTTAGCTGTGATAGGGTGCGAGAGAGTTCTCTTTATCTTTTATTTGTGGTTGTAATAGCTTAACTCTGTTTTCATATTAAACTTGGTCCTGTGATGAATTGCTTAATTTATTTGGAGTGTGTGATGAAAACTGTGTTTTTGTCCCTGGAATGTCATATGCATTTGATATCGGTTGGTTAATGCAAATTCTGTCATTGTCAATGCATCTAGGACTCCCTTGTGGGTTTTGGATGATTTATGACAAGCAATTGGGATCCTAATCCTTTTGTTGAGATGAATGCAGGCAAATGATGAAAAATGAGCAAAATGCCAAAAAGAAGGGAAATGAGAAGCAAAGTGAATTTGAGCTCAAGAAGAAGAAAATAGTAGATTATTATGTATAGAGTGTGTTAAGGAAACACACCCAAGAGCTCAATCACTCTCAAGCACACACATACAATGCACAAAGTTATACAGGACCGGACTAGTCCAATATCAGCCGGACTAGTCCGATATCACATTCTGCACTAGATCGGACAAGTCCGGTCTCCACCGGACTAGTCCGATATCTTTCTGATCCACTTCGGACTAGTCCTCTCCAATGCGGACTAGTCCTTAACACAATGCACAAGTCACACAAAATTGGACAAGTCCGTTGTGATCCAGACTAGTCCGATATTCATTCTGATCCACTTCGGACAAGTCCGGTGTCTACACGGACTAGTCTGATATACACACTGATCTAAATCGGACAAGTCCTCCAAGTGCGGACTTGTCATCCCAAACACTTAGGGTTTCATATATCCGGACAAGTCCGATGGCAATCGGACTAGTCCGAAGATTTCCAGTAGCGAAATCGGACAAGTCCGTTTTCAACCGGACTAGTCCGATATTCCTGGACACTTAGGGTTTGCTACACACAGCACACTGGACTAGTCCGGTGACCACCACGGACTAGTCCGATCTTTCTGAACCCTAACGGTCAATTTTAGAAACCACATATAAATAGAGGTGCACGGCCCCCTTTCACCCTCTCTCGAACCCTAGCGCCGTCACACCTCCCAAGAGACTCAAAAACCATCTCTCTCCACGAAATTAAGTGCAAAATCAATCAATCCATTGAAGATCACTTCTAGATCATTGGAGAGACACTTGGCACACATCATTGAGCTCTTGGTTTGATTCTCTAACACACTCTTACGTTTCAATTTGTATTTTTCGAGTGTGTTATTGGTGTCATTGTGAGTTGTAATCAAGGGAGCTCTCAACGTGTGAGAACGCCCCTTCAACTTGGTTATTTACCCTTTGTGATTAGTGGAAGAGGATTGGCCTTCGTGGCGATCCGACGAGGAAAGGGATGGAGAAGACCCGGTCCTTTTGTGGGCTCCTCAACGTGGATGTAGGTTGCCTTCGTGGTAGCCGAACCACGGGATAAATCGTGTGTCTTATCCTTTTTGTGTTCTTCATCTAATTTGATCAACTTAATCTAGGGTTTGATTCACTTTGTTCAATCTAAGTCTAATTGTTGATCAAGAGTTTTAACTTCAATAGAATCTGACATACTACTATTAAATTGAGATTCAAGTTTATATTTCCGCTGCAAACATTAACGAATCAATCAAATTTTCTAAACTTGATCAACCTAGCCCGTGAAAACCGGACTAGTCCGCACATTACCGGACTAGTCCGATATCCCTGGTATTGACCTTGTTGTTGAGTGTTACAGGAACCGAGAAAAATCAAAAAGGCCTATTCACCCCCCCTCTAGGCCTACATTCAATTGGTATCAGAGCATGTTCTTCAAGAAAGAGTGCAACCACTCGAAGAGATCATGTCGGACATGAAAGATGTTCAGAAAATCAACAACTAGGAAGAAATAAACAAAGACAGGGACCAAAAGCTGGAAAAGTATTTCGGAGCAATTCAAGACTTCGATGATGATGACGAGGAGACGCTGGAGCTGAAAGCACTGCTCAGAAAGAAAGCACTTTCCAAAGGGAAAGCTAGAGTTGAAGAAAAGAAGAAGGGGAGTAGTCACACCGACTACTCCCGATATCCTTTCAACTATGATCGTTTAAATTCTAACAACAGCCATTACCTATCTATTCCTCTTGGAAAAGCCCCACACTTCGATGGGAGTGATTACTCCATGTGGAGGCAAAATATGAAGATGCACTTGATTTCCCTTAACCCAAAGTTTATGGCATATTGTGTGCACAGGAATAGACATCCCAGATGACGACGAAGAGCTCACTCCAAGTCAAGAGCAAGCCATCCACAGAAACGCTCAAGCCGCAGCCGTGATCACCTCCTCTCTAAGTCGAGATGAATTCACAAAGGTGGACGGACTGGAGATTGCCAAGGAAATATGGGACACACTACAAACAGCCCATGAAGGTGACCGGCATGTGCGGGAGGCCAAAATTGAAATGATTGAGGGCGAACTAGGAAGGTTCGCAATTGAGGAAGACGAGTCTCCCCAGGACATGTACAACCGATTGAAGACACTTGTAAACAAGGTTCGATCATATGGGAGCAAGAAGTGGAATGACCACGAGGTTGTAAAGCTCATCCTTAGAGCCTTTATGCCTCGCAATGTCACACTATGCTCTATGATCAGAGAAAGCCCCGGGTACAAGAGGATGACTCCAGATGAATTGCTTGGCAAAATCATCAATTTTGAAATGATGGAGAAACAAGCCAAGCACGTCAAAGAAATAGCCGACCTCACATCGGCCAAGAAGAAGGGAGTTGCCTTAAAATCTACACTCAAACCTCTATCCAAAGAAGCAAGAGAAGCTCAGTTTGAGGAGGATAGCGATGACGAAAGCAGTGAGCTGGACGAAGAGGATATGATTTTGTTCATGAAAAAGTTCAAAAGAATAATGAAGAAAAGACAAGGAACAAAATCTGGTGAAGGCAAGTACAAGGAAAGGACAAAGCCGAAGATGAGGCGGGCATGCTATAATTGTGGTGAGTATAACCACTTTATAGTCGATTGCCCGTATGAGGACAACAAGAAGAAGAATAAAGAAACCAAGCCTCAACCAAAGAAATTCTTCAAAAAGAAGAAACAAGCTGAACAAGCACACATTGGAAAAGAGTGGGACTCAAACGATGAGTCCTCATCATCCGATGAAGAAGAGATGGCTAGCATAGCCATTGAAAGCTCGTCCAAGAATTCCACACTCTTCCCCACGCTCGGTGCAAAGAAGGGACATGGCACTTGCCCCATGGCAAAGGAAGGTAAACGCAAGGTAAACATCAAAACTCCTTCCATGCATTCGTACTCAAGTGATGATGAACTAGATAGTGATGATGAAGATATGTTAACTGGATTAGATAGAAAAACTGCTGCTAAAATGAAATTTTTACTTGTCCAACTTGTTGAGAAGGAATCGCTAATTGATCGTCAAGAAGACATGATTATCTCCCAAAAGGAGAGGTATGTCGAACTTGACAATCTTCTAGCTCTTGAAAAGGAGAAAAACAACTCACTAGAGCTTGAGCTAGCTTCAAGCAAGAAAACTTGTTTGGAATTAACCAACTCAAACGTTGCAATCAAGGATCAACTTGATGACCTGATCAAGGTCAACAAGATCCTTGAAGTGCAAGTTGAGTCACTCAAGCTAAGTGAACCTTCCTCCTCTTCAAGTCTGCCTTCTCAACACACTTCAACTAATCCTGTTCATATGTGCAAATGTGGCAAAGTCGATATCAGCTTGAAGGAAAAGTCTATCTCCACAAAGGATAAAAATCCTACCCAATGTGGAATATTTGACAAGGAGAGGATCAACTATGCACGTAGTGCATACTTGGTCCAAAGACCTCCTAACGTCAAGTATGGCATTGGTTACTCTTACGATGGAAAGCAAAATGCCGGAAGTCATAAGAATAACAAGGGAAGGATTACCTTTGTGAAGGAAGGACCCTCACAACCTGGTAACTCAAAAATTAAGAATCTGAACTCTCATAAACGCTGGACTAGTCCGGTGGAGGCCCGGACAAGTCCGGTCATCCGGACAAGTCCGGTTACCCAGACTAGTCCGATCCATAAACAACAACAACTCTTGTTCAAAACCTTTGATGCCTCTTATGTATTAATGAGAAACAATATTGGTAAAGTTTATGCTTACTATGCTGGGCCACGCCATGGGAACACAAAATCCCATGTGTGGGTGCCCAAATGTATTGTAACTAACCTCCAAGGACCCAAGCAAGCTTGGGTACCTAAAACCAAGACATAATTTGTTTGTGCAAGCCTATTCCTCCGGTGGATCCAAATGGGTGCTAGATCGTGGATGCACCAACCACATGACCAGAGAAAAGAGGATGTTCGTGGAATATGAAGAAAACGAGGACCCAAAGGAAGGCATCTACTTCGGAGACAATAGTCAAGGAAGGGTGCTCGGTACCGGTAAAATAGCAATATCCTCTGAACACACTCTTTCTCATGTTCTACATGTTGAATCTTTAGATTATAACCTACTGTCCATATCTCAATTATGTGACAAAGGTTATAATTGCTTGTTTACTAACGAGGGTGTGACCGTCTCAAGGAGGAGTGATGGTTCCGTTGCATTCAAGGGTATGTTAAAGGGAAAGCTTTACCTTGTTGACTTCAACAAGGATAAAGCCGAACTCGACACATGCTTGATTGCAAAAACCAACATGGGTTGGCTGTGGCATAGACGGCTAGCACATGTTGGTATGAGGAATCTTCAAAAACTCCTCAAGGGCGATCACATCCGAGGTTTGAAAGATGTTGTTTTTGAGAAAGACAGGCCTTGTAGCGCGTGCCAAGCCGGGAAGCAAGTAGGAGCACATCATCCTACAAAGAACATTATGACTACGACAAGACCGCTCGAACTACTTCATATGGACTTGTTTGGTCCAATTGCTTACATAAGCATCGACAGTAATAAATACGGTTTAGTCATTATTGATGATTTTTCCCGCTTCACTTGGGTGTTCTTTTTGCATGACAAGTCAGAAACACAAGGAACGCTCAAGAAATTCTTCAAGCGAGCTCAAAACGAGTTCTCACTATCGATCAAGAGTATTCGGAGCGACAACGGCACGGAGTTCAAGAACATACAAGTGGAGGAGTACCTTGATGAGGAGGGAATCAAGCACGAATTTTCAGCACCATACTCTCCACAACAAAATGGAGTCGCTGAAAGGAAGAACCGAACGCTCATAGAGATGGCATGAACAATGCTCGATGAATACAAGACTTCGGATCGATTTTGGGCGGAAGCGATTAACACCGCTTGCCACGCCGCAAATCGACTCTACCTTCATCGACTACTCAAGAAGACTCCTTATGAGCTACTCACCGGTAACAAACCCAACATTTCATATTTTCGAGTTTTCGGCTCTCCATGTTATATCTTGAACAAGAAACCCAGGACTTCAAAGTTTGCTTCGAAGTCCGATGAAGGTTTCCTTCTTGGCTATGATTCGAACACTTACGCCTATCGTGTTTTCAACAAGGCCTCCGGACTTGTTGAAGTGGCACGTGACGTAGTGTTCGATGAAACTAATGGCTCCCAAAAGGAGCAAGTTGATCAATGTGAATTAGGTAAAGAAGAAGCTCCTTACCAAGCATTGAAGAGAATGGCTCCAGGCGAAGTTCGTCCACAAGAGTCATCGTCACAAATACAAGAGGAAAGTGAACCACAAGAGGAGATCAACAATCAAGGGGGAGTCTCGATACAAGATCAATCACAAGAATATGAAGATGATCAACAAATCAACGAGGGCAACCACTCAGGGGGAGAAGAAAATGATCACCAACACTCAACTCCCCAAGTGCCACACCCAAGAGTACACCAACACACTCAAAAGGATCACCCAATCGACAACATCATCGGCGATATCCAAAAGGGAGTAACCACTAGATCTCGTATAGCTAATTTTTGTGAGCATTACTCGTTTGTCTCCTTTTTGGAACCACGCAGGACTGAGGA
The DNA here is from genome assembly GCA_036927565.1 of Tuctoria greenei. Taxonomy (NCBI): domain Eukaryota; kingdom Viridiplantae; phylum Streptophyta; class Magnoliopsida; order Poales; family Poaceae; genus Tuctoria; species Tuctoria greenei. The sequence goes on along the minus strand of JAYESD010000004.1, from coordinate 218,286,998 downwards.
TGCATTGAAGGATCCGGACTGGGTGGTGGCAATGCAAGAAGAGTTGAACAACTTCAAGAGAAACGAGGTTTGGGAACTTGTGGAAATACCCAATGCAAACATAGTGGGCACCAAGTGGGTCTTCCGCAACAGGCAAGACGAACACGGGGTGGTGACAAGAAACAAGGCACGACTTGTGGCCAAAGGTTACTCACAAGTCGAAGGTTTGGATTTCGATGAGACTTTTGCTCCAGTAGCTAGGCTTGAATCAATTAGAATATTACTTGCATATGCTACTCACCATGATTTCAAGCTGTACCAAATGGACGTGAAAAGCGCCTTCCTTAACGGACCGATCAAGGAAGAGGTGTACGTGGAGCAACCACCCGGATTTGAAGACGAAGAGTTCCCCGACCACGTGTATAAACTGCGTAAGGCTCTCTATGGCCTCAAACAAGCTCCTAGAGCTTGGTATGAGTGTCTTAGAGATTTTTTAATTAATAATGGCTTTCAGATTGGCAAAGTAGATTATACATTATTCACGAAAAACCTAGATAATAATCTTTTTATTTGACAAATCTATGTTGATGACATAATCTTTGGGTCAACTAACCAATCTTTCTGTAAAGAATTTAGTAGAATTATGACACACAGGTTTGAAATGTCAATGATGGGAGAATTGAAGTACTTCTTGGGATTCCAAATGCGGCAACAAAAGGAAGGAACATTCATAAGCCAAACCAAGTACACGCAGGACATACTCAAGAAGTTTGGAATGGACAAAGCAAAGCCCATAAAGACTCCCATGGCTACGAATGGCCACTTGGATCTCAATGAAGATGGACCGAGCGTCGACCAAAAGGTATATCGCTCCATGATTGGATCTTTACTTTACCTATGTGCATCTAGGCCAGATATTATGTTGAGTGTATGTTTGTGTGCAAGATTTCAAGCCAACCCTAAGGAATGTCATTTGACAGCCGTAAAAAGAATCTTGAGATATTTAGTTCATACACCCAACCTTGGTCTATGGTACCCAAAAGGCTCCAAATTCAATCTCATTGGTTACTCCGATGCAGATTATGCCAGGTGCAAAGTTGATAGAAAAAGCACCTTTGGCACATGCCAATTCCTAGGAAGATCCTTGGTTTCTTGGTCATCTAAGAAACAAAATTACATTGCTTTATCCACAGCCGAAGCGGAGTATGTTGCAGCCGGGAGTTGTTGTGCACAACTTCTTTGGATGCGACAAACTCTAAGGGATTACGGTTACAATATGAACCATATTCCTCTCCTTTGTAACAATGAGAGCGCCATTAAAATAGCCCACAATCCAGTTGAGCACTCTAGGACTAAACACATAGACATAAGACATCATTTCTTGAGAGACCATTCCATGAAAGGAGACATAACCATCTCACATGTCAACACACAAAAACAATTGGCCAACATATTCACCAAGCCACTTGATGAAAAGCGTTTTTGCGAACTCCGAAATGAGCTAAATATTCTTGATTCTCGGAGTGTGGCTTGAAAAGTTGCATATCTGTATGATTACTTCAAAATGTTGATTGATTTGTGAAAATTACCCCTCCCTATTTTTCTCTCGAAAAACTATGTCAATTATTAGATCTTAATGAATTTTGATCATTGTATGATTGTTGTATGCTTACTGGTCAAATTCATCAAGATTGCTTGAATTGTTTTGCCTCTCTATTCTCTATTATTGAACCTTCAAATATATATGAATGGGCTATGTAATTCTTTCCTGGTAACCACGGACTAGTCCGTGGTTATCCGGACTAGTCCGCCCATGCAGACTAGTCCGCAGAGTGCCGGTTAGGCCGGACTAGTCCGACGGACCACGGACTAGTTCGATATAGGTCTCTAGATGACTTCGGACTAGTCCGGTCAAGTCCGGACTTGTCCGATTTTTCGTGTCCTTAACCCTAGCCGCCACCAAACCCTAATCTACTCATCCCCACATTTGCTCACACCTTTCTCTCTCTTGCGCTCGAGCTCCCAAAGCAATCTCTTGTGTCCTCCGTCAAAAAGCCACAAGTTTGGGCGGAGATCAAGCTTGAAGACTTGGGGATTGATTCCACCGGACAAGTCCGGCCTCAAACCCCCAAAACTTCAAGTCTCCAACGATTTCTTCGGTAAAAACCTTCAAAACCCTAGAAATCGTATTTTTCTCAATCATAGATCGTTTGGCCTAGCACCCTGCACTAGTTACATGTTTATCTGATGTACTACGTGTATGCTAGACTAGAATTGCATTAGGGACTGTGTCCAGTTCAATCTGTTAGGTTTTTGAGGATGAACACCGGACTAGTCCGGTCCATGCACGAACAAGTCCGGTACCCCGGACTAGTCCGTGCCTAGGCACCGGACAAGTCCGATGTTTCTGAACCTAAACCTAATTCCTTAATCGCCTAATGCCATCCATTACTATCATGTCTCACCTATGCCTTGCATAACTTGTCATTCTTCTTGCTCATTCATCCTCAGATCATGTCGAGCTCCGAGAACGAAATCTCCGACTTTGAGGCCGAGTTGGACCACGAGGTGGCATCTCGGTCCTCGGCGGGTCTTGGCAAACGCCAAGAAAGACCTTCCGGGCCTGCTACATCTCCTCCCCAAGTTCGGAGGAAGGTCTGTGCCAAGAAGCCCGCCTCGAAGGCTGCTACACCTTCAAGCGGCCTTCAGCAAGCAAAGGGAAAGGGCAAGGGAGTTGCGACGGGGCCAGTTGGGCCCTTGAGGCTCCATGCTCCCAGGGAAGGGGTCCGGGACCCCACTGAGGAGAAGTTCAACAGAAAAGGCAGTGATTCTGCAGCAAAATACAGGAGCATTGACTGGTATGGCAGGCCAAAGCAAGCTGTCGATAGAAGGTTTTGGTGCAACTTCCATGCAGACTTCTACAAATCAGTGTACCTCCCGATGAAGACACCGGTGGTGCGCAGTCAGTGGATTGACTGGGCCTACCTAGAGAATAAGAAGTGCTCAGCCTTTGATGAGGTTATTGCTGCAGCTGAGAGGCATGGCTTGAAGGATCTCTTTGCCTTCAGGCATAACTGGAATGATGAAGTGATTGCACAGTTTTTTGCAACGTGCCACTTCTCAAGTGAGGATGAAGAGAGTGTTACTTGGATGACACATGGATCTAAGTATAGTATCACTCAAGAAGAGTTCAATAATCTGCTCCATCTGGACACCTCTGGACCCGACAGACTGATCATCCACAACATTGGTGTCATGGAGAAGGATAGGATGAAATTCCTCTATGAGCCTAACTCAAAGTATGTTCCTCCCTCTACAAAGCACATGAAACCATTCTTTGTGATCCTCAACAGAGTGCTGAGGAAGACTATTGCTCCTAAAGATGGAGATGCTGGGAGCGTGCAGGGTTACCTCAGAACCCTAATGAGAGTCATAAGCAGGGACCGTCCATTTGATGTAGCGGAGTACATTTGGAATGATATGGTCAACATATCCTGTACGCCTAACAGGTCATGTGGCTATGCTCCCTACCTCATGTATGTAATTGAGAAAGTCACAGGTATTGAATTCATGAAGGATGTGGAGCACACCCCCTTGAGGCCTTAGAAGCCTCAACCAGTGAGCATCCAGGCTGCTCCCTCACCGGTCTCCAGTCCCGAGGCACCGACAAGAGCAAGAAGCAGTGCCAGGGAGGTCCCTACCTCTAGGGAAGCTCCTCAGAGAGGATCCGCCAGTGGGATCCTCAAATACTTGTCAGCAATCTTCTCCTCCTGCAAAAAGACCGAAGTGAAGGTCCACAAACTCAACAAGAAAAGAAAGGAGGACATGAAGTATATAAAGACCAATGTGGAGCAAATCTGCCGGAAGCTGGAGATCGACCCCATTGGATCTCCAGTGATATCTGAGGAGTCTGACCCGGATTTCACCGAGCTCGGGCCCCTGACCCCTTCCGAGCTTGCCTATTTTGGCATTGGGGGCTCGAGCAGCTCCGCTCCTCCTCCTCCCTCTCCTCCTCGTCAAGCAGAAAGCGAAGAAGATCAAGACGATGACGAGAGGACCGACAGTGAAGAGTGAAGACCCTAGGACCCTCATCTCCTTCTTTTTGGTGTCTTGATGCCAAAGGGGGAGAGATTGAGGGGGAGTCTTAGCTTTAGTTGTGATAGGGTGCGAGAGAGTTCTCTTTATATTTTATTTGTGGTTGTAATAGCTTAACTCTGTTTTCATATTAAACTTGGTCCTGTGATGAATTGCTTAATTTATTTGGAGTGTGTGATGAAAACTGTGTTTTTGTCCCTGGAATGTCATATGCATTTGATATCGGTTGGTTAATGCAAATTCTGTCATTCTCAATGCATCTAGGACTCCCTTGTGGGTTTTGGATGATTTATGACAAGCAATTGGGATCCTAATCCTTTTGTTGAGATGAATGCAGGCAAATGATGAAAAATGAGCAAAATGCCAAAAAGAAGGGAAATGAGAAGCAAAGTGAATTTGAGCTCAAGAAGAAGAAAATAGTAGATTATTATGTATAGAGTGTGTTAAGGAAACACACCCAAGAGCTCAATCACTCTCAAGCACACACATACAATGCACAAAGTTATACAGGACCGGACTAGTCCGATATCAGCCGGACTAGTCCGATATCACATTCTGCACTAGATCGGACAAGTCCGGTCTCCACCGGACTAGTCCGATATCTTTCTGATCCACTTCGGACTAGTCCTCTCCAATGCGGACTAGTCCTTAACACAATGCACAAGTCACACAAAATCGGACAAGTCCGTTGTGATCCGGACTAGTCCGATATTCATTCTGATCCACTTCGGACAAGTCCGGTGTCTACACAGACTAGTCCGATATACACACTGATCTAAATCGGACAAGTCCTCCAAGTGCGGACTTGTCATCCCAAACACTTAGGGTTTCATATGTCCGGACAAGTTCGATGGCAATCGGACTAGTCCGAAGATTTCCAGTAGCGAAATCGGACAAGTCCGTTTTCAACCGGACTAGTCCGATATTCCTGGACACTTAGGGTTTGCTACACACAGCACACCGGACTAGTCCGGTGACCACCACGGACTAGTCCGATCTTTCTGAACCCTAACGGTCAATTTTAGAAACCCCATATAAATAGAGGTGCACGGCCCCCTTTCACCCTCTCTCGAACCCTAGCGCCGTCACACCTCCCAAGAGACTCAAAAACCATCTCTCTCCACGAAATTAAGTGCAAAATCAATCAATCCATTGAAGATCACTTCTAGATTATTGGAGAGACACTTGGCACACATCATTGAGCTCTTGGTTTGATTCTCTAACACACTCTTACGTTTCAATTTGTAATTTTCGAGTGTGTTATTGGTGTCATTGTGAGTTGTAATCAAGGGAGCTCTCAACGTGTGAGAACGCCCCTTCAACTTGGTTATTTACCCTTTGTGATTAGTGGAAGAGGATTGGCCTTCGTGGCGATCTGACGAGGAAAGGGTTGGAGAAGACCCGGTCCTTTTGTGGGCTCCTCAACGTGGATGTAGGTTGCCTTCGTGGTAGCCGAACCACGGGATAAATCGTGTGTCTTATCCTTTTTGTGTTCTTCATCTAATTTGATCAACTTAATCTAGGGTTTGATTCACTTTGTTCAATCTAAGTCTAATTATTGATCAAGAGTTTTAACTTCAATAGAATCTGACATACTACTATTAAATTGAGATTCAAGTTTATATTTCCGCTGCAAACATTAGCGAATCAATCAAATTTTCTAAACTTGATCAACCTAGCCCGTGAAAACTGGACTAGTCCGCACATTACCGGACTAGTCCGATATCCCTGGTATTGACCTTGTTGTTGAGTGTTACAGGAACCGAGAAAAATCAAAAAGGCCTATTCACCCCCCCCCCCCCTCTAGGCCTACATTCACTTGCCCATTGTCCCTTCTCCCCTCTTCCCTTTTTCTCTCTTGTCGGGCCTCATCCAAGCCCACACGCTCCTCCCTACCTGGCCAGCCCAACCCACTCAGTACATTGGATTCCCCTTTCTCCTCTGGCCCGTGGGACCCACACGCCAGCCTCACCCCTCAGCCCACCAACGCGCGCCTTGGATGCCCTGCAGCCCTGTCTTTTTCTTCCAGCCGCTGACGGGTGGAGCCCACTTGTCAGCTTTTTCCCTCACCCCGTCCCTCCTCTCGCGCGCGATGTCACGCACACCACGTGAATCCGGCCAAGCACGGACGCCAATAATTCTCTTCCAATCGGATGAAGTCTGGCTCCCAGGCCTTCTTGGCGCCCACGAAGCTCCTCCCCCTATAAAACAACGCCTAACCCTACCACCCTACCACCGTCCCTCCTCGCTCCCGAGCGCGCAGCCACCGCCATGCGCGCCTCCACCGCGAAGCCACTCTCACCCCACATGAAATCGCGTTGAGCCATCGTTGTTGGCCGCGCTAGCTCTCTCTGCGTTTCTCAAGGACATGCGCTAGCCTTCCTCTGATCCTCCCCGTTGCGGATCGATGCCGGAAGTCATCACCTCACCGAGATCCGGTGAGTTTGCCGCCTCTCCACGCCGTTTCCACGTTTACACTGGGTTCTCCTTCGATCTATTTCTCTCTTGATCTACTGACTTCGGAACGCGTCCCCGAGGAACCCGCCGCCGAGCCACTGCCCCGACGAGGTCCCACCGTCTGTCGTCCTCACCATCGGTCCAACTTCTCCGCCCATTTGCCCTCGAGCTAGCTGCCTCTACGCGTTCACTTACTTCCGTAGAAGCTTTCTGGAGGAAGGAACACGAAGGTAGACCATCGGGACGACCTCGCGACGGAGACCGACGACACTCGCTGCTCCTCCACGTCGCGCGCCCTCCTCCGCGCCGTTCCACGCCTCCAAACTTCCTTGGTGAGTTAGACGTGCCCTCCTCCTTCGTTTTCAGTAGCTAGCTAAGCGTTTTAGGGGTTAGCTCGGTAGATGCGTGTTCGCCGGCGAGCCACTGGGCTGCGGCCATGGCACACCGCCGTGGCTGCCCATGACACCGAGCTCGGCCTGGAAGATGTCTCCCAGCCGTTGGATCCGTCTTCAACAATAAGGATTTGATCTGAGCACCCTTTCATTTTTATTTAAATCCGTACCATTCATTCCGAATCATGGGTTCCCTGCTATGCCACGTCGTCCAATAAATCATGACCGTTCAAATAAAATCCAACGCACCTCTTTAAACCGCTCGTACCCCTTTGTGTAATAAGATCCAAGCCACCCGAATCAAATCCGACGGCCCACGATAGACCTAAGGAATACCCCTTCGTATTTTAGCAGCTGGCCCCTGGAACCTTTAATTTAATTGCAAATCGACCCTTGGTTTTCATTGAAACACCCTTGTGCATGCTGTAATTCAGGTTTTAACTGGAATATTGCATATTTAAACACCTGACCTCACTGGATTAATGATCTAAACACCTGACCTCACTGGAATTTACACAGAACACCCTGGAACCTGCTGAATTAATATTTTAATCCCTATACTATGTTGTACTTTTGCAGAAAAGACCATGTATGTTGCAGATTTTACAGAATTGCCCTTGTAGCATGTTGATCTTAGGTGCAGAACCCTAGTGAATGTTATTTGTCCATACAACTCACTCCCAAATATTCATTAATGCATATTAATACTAAAAATATGTAGTAAAATGTGTTATTGCATGTGATAATGAATCTTGACATAGAAATATACCTGTGAATATATTCTTGTGTTGTAAATGATTCATAATCTAGACTTAATCTATTATTGCATGCATGATAATCTAGACCTAATATATTCCTGTCAAAACCAATGGATTGCCGTAGAAGTATGTTTTGTTAACTTAATCATTATTTAATTATGCTAGTTAAACTATAACCATAGGTACAACAAGATAAAATGTGCATAACCCCGTGTTAAGCCCTAATCGTGCGTAGGCTCCCATTACACCGTAGGATATGCGTGTTGTACTCTTTATTACTTGTTTTGCTCGTATGCTGTACTGTTTCTGAGTGTGATTTTATCTCTCTTTCGGTAGTATGTGCGTGTTTGTGCTCCGATCATGATGCGACGTGAAGACTTGGAAGATCAAGCGCTCTACTCGAAGACTGAGCAGCTACATGAAATAAAGAAAAGGCAAGTGTCCTTGACCACTTTGCACCGGTTAGGAATTATTAAGGATATAGATAGAATTAGCTGCATGCAAGTCTTAAATTGAATCCTATGTTAGGAATGTTTCCCTAGATTTCCATAATATTCCATGTTGCTCTGTCGGGTAGATGTTAGAGTATTCTGTGGGTGGTTACTACTGCTTAGCCATGCTGTCATAGTTGGGGGAGTAACTTTACTTAAAATTGCTACTATGCTTACTCTGCTATACTCTGTATTATTGTGGATATGGCGGGATGGTGTAGTTGATAGGAATCTAGGCAGGCAGGTTTGAGTGGTGGGTGCAGTACGCACGAGACTCGGGTTCATTTGTGTTGGTGCCTGTTCTAGATTCTAAGGACCGGTTCTTGGTGACATTGCGACCAGGTATTACCGTGCCACCACATGACGGTATGGAACGGCTTAGCCAATTAATTAGGAGATCTTTCAATGAGTATGTGCAATGGTTTGGTGCGGGGAACGAGTTCAGCGTTACCTGCTCTTGGATCCGCATGGCTCAAGAGGGGGCTGCCACGTCGGAGGGTGTACTCCAGTATGTCGTGGTAGGCAAAACCTTAGAGTGCTCGTACTTGTCGGGAGACCCTTTGTAAAGGCTCTATTGTGACCTTCTGGCCACACACCTTAGGCAGTGTGAAGTGTGATTGGCTATCACCGGCAGAAAGGAGGTTCTTAGTCCACCTGGAGACAGGGGATGAAATCACAACATGTGGGTAAAGTGGTACAAACTCTGCAGAGTATAAATCTATCTAGATAGCCGGGCTCACGGTCACGAGCGCGTCTGGTAGTACTGTATTGATTAGTTGGGACTGGTTGGTTTGGTTGGTAATCGGGTGGTGTAACCCGGTGAGTTGGTAGCCGGGTGGGGTAACCCGGTGAGTTGGCATCCAGGTGGGGTAACCTGGACGGTGGTGGTTCAGGTGGTTGTTAACCCGACAGTTTACATTATTATCATATACATATATGTCTTTCACCTAGTAAATAGGATGCTAAGGTCAACATAGGAAATTAAGGATGCATAGAGGCTTAACCCGTGTCAGCCTTTCCTCATTGAATAACCTGCATGTCATAACTTCCACACTTGCGGAGTACATTTGGTACTCATCCTTGCTTCTTTCCTTTTCTTTTTGTACATGTTATGCTGCTCAGGTAAAAGATGATTTAAGCGAAGATGGAGTCTAGAAGGTCGCGTTGCTGCCAGTCGATTTGCCTGTGGCGTGCCCTGCTTGTTTATCTCTTCCGCTGTTGTACGTAATTGTTTTAAGGTAATATTTGTTGTTTTATTCGATATAGAACTGTTTACCATATTTTGTCGTGCATGTATGATCAACTGATCCTGGCATACATGCAGGTTTGCCCTGTTTTACATTATGTAAAATGGGGTGTGACAAATGTGGTATCAGAGCTATATATCGACTCTAGGCACGTGACCTTAGTTAGAAAGGAATTTTAAGTTTTCCTCTTTGTCTCTGCTGACAAAGACGAAGATTCGGCTCGACCAGCGCTGTTTCAAGATCAACGTGAGGAGATAGCCAGAAGCGAGAAGAAGACTGCTTGAAGATTCGTTCTATTCACTCGTTTAGGTCCCGTTTTGTTTCGCGAGTGAAGTTTATGCCTTGCCACAACGAGAATAGTAGACGATGTTTGATAATAAAAGAATACATAAAATATGGATTTTTCTTGTTTAAGGGGGGTAGCCCATCATTAATCCAACTTTAATTCTTGTAACACTAATATATTTCAATTCAAATAAAAATAAAATTTTGTATTCCATAATTTAGAATGCATTTGAGTAACACAATTTATTTTTGAAGATCATACAAAAATTTTGACCACACTCAAAATCTAAAAATAGAGAAAGATCGATTAATAATTTAATTAATGATTCTAAAAAGTATGATGTCATTTGTAAAATTAAAAACAAAATTTGAACACTCGTGCTTTCCAAAAGATAATAACATAAAATATGTATTCCACATTTTAAAATGCATTTGATTAACATGCTTTATTTTAAAAACCACACCTAAAATTTTGGCAAACTTGAAAACTTAAAAATTTAGGAAGAAAGAATAAAATTCTAACTTAATGTTATCTAATGTGTGATATTTATAACTTGAAAATAATTAACATAGTGTTTTCATATTAAACGTGCAATCTCTAATTGTTTATAATGAAAATCTATGCTTTAATGAGATGTTTCCTAAAAAAACATATTAAAACAACTTGTCATGTTGCGTTGTAGTAATGTGTGCCCCTTTTGTGTTGTTTTGAATGTTTAAATGTTTGTTTGAAAATTTAATTTGAAGTATAAGAAGAAATAAAATTATTTAAGAAATGGCGTAACCCCTAGTTCTCTTTCTATCCCGCGCTTTTGAATCTCGGGGCGAGATTCCGTTTAAGGGGGGTAGATTTGTAACACCCCAAATTTGAACATAAGTAAATTTGAATTTAAAATAATTTAAACACTAAAATTTAATCAAGGAAACAATTAAATTAATTTAAAGTGTGAAAGTTTGGAGTGATTGAATGTAAGATTTTTTTGCTTGGGATTAAATTTTAAATTATAAAAGCTGCTAGCACTTTGGTTTGAATTTGAGATCAAAAGTTGAACTAAAGAAAAGAACAAAGCAAATAAAAATGAATGGATAAAAACACTATCAGACCCAAAATTCCAATATGGCCCATTGTCCCTTCTCCCCTCTTCCCTTTTTATCTCTTGCCTGGCCTCATCTAAGCCCACACGCTCCTCCCTACCTGGCCAGCCCAACCCACTCAGTACATTGGATTCCCCTTTCTCCTCTGGCCCGTGGGTCCCACACGTCAGCTGAAAGCATCTAGGCCCCCTCATGTAATATGGTTTTGGTGATTAATGACAATCATTGAACTTTACTAATAAATTTGTGAATGCAAGGTCACCATAAAAACTAAATAAGATGAAATGATTATGTCATTGGAGACCCATAGATACTCAACTTTCGAGATCAAATAAAGACAAGACATGAAGGCTCTATGTCCAAGTCACTCAATCAAAAATTGACATCATACAATGCTTAAGAATCATAAGAGATCCGTGTGGAACAAATGTCTAAGAGGTCATTCAAAAAAGGACACAAAAGATTCACTCAAAACAACTCGAAGCAAGCAAAATCAACTCACCGGATCAACCGATGATTTCCAAAATGAACACATCGGTCGAGTTGATTCGACTGAAGAAAAAGACCTCAGAAAAATGAACTCACCGGATCATCCGATGTGAGGGCTCAACAACATCGGTGCATCAATACAGTTTGCAGTACAATTGGAGCAAGTGAAGCACCGGATCATCCGATGTGCAGAATCACACACATCGGTTGATCACTCCAGTAAGCATCAAGATCAAGCAAATTCTGGAGGAAGAGCCACCGGATCATCCGATGAGAAGACTGGGGCAACATCGGTCAAATAACGGTAATATCTGACACAATGACGTCAGCCAAAGTAATTACACCGATGATAACTAGAGGGGAGACATCGGATCATCCGGTGTGCACAGAAAAGTTCTGTCAGCCTACTTTTCCAACGGCTATTTCGGTTAGGCTGGCTATAAAACCCCTCTAACCCGGTCATTTCGACAAGTCTTGATCACCTGAAGCCCACTACACATCCAAGAGCAAATCAAGACCATAGAGCATACATTTCCACACTTCTAGATCATTTGTAATAGTCTAGAGAGAAGCTTGTGTGCGTTCATTCTCTGTGATTGAACTCTCTAGGCTAGTGAGAAGTTGAAGAAGATCGTTCTGGAGCTTGCCAAGGTGTGTGCGGAAGCCCGGAACATCGATGGTTGTACAAGGCTTGAGCTCCACCTTGCCGGAGATAGCGAACGGAGAAGATTAGTGAAGACTCCATTGTCTCGGTGACATTGGAAGTGGCAAAACCCTTCGGTGGGTGCCACAACGTGGATGTAGGAAGATCCTTGCGATCTTGCCGAACCACGGGATAAATCTCCGTGTCCCCTAGCGTTTGCATTCCTCTCCCTCTCTTTACTTTTTGCAATCTTCACTTCAAGTTATATCTACGTTGATTGCATAGCTAGAACCGCATTGGGAATTGGGCTTAAGTAGTTTGTTTTTTAATTGTCTTAAAATTGAAAGAAAGCCCAATTCACCCCCCTCTTGGGCGTTTCGATCCTTACAATTGGTATCAGAGCAAGGTTGCTCATAGGATCATTCTAGCTTCACCGCTAGAGAGCTTAAATGGCCAAGAATGGGGGTTCGGTTCACACCTTCGAGGGCAAGAACTTTGCCTATTGGAAAGCACGCATGCGTGCCTACCTAGAGGCTATTGCTCCCGAAGTTTGGGAAGCGACCCATGCGGGTTTTGGAGAACTTAACTATGTGGGTGATCAAGTTAAGTGGGATGCTAAGGCTAGGAATGCTATTTATGAATGCATAAGTCAAGATGTCTTCTCTAGAATTGCTAGTAAGGAAAAAGCTTGTGAAATTTGGGCTTGCTTGATAGAAATCCATGAGGGCTCATCTCGTGTAAAGGAACTTAAATATCACATGCTCAAAGCTAAATATGATGAGTTTAAGATGCTTCCTCATGAAAATGTTAATGAAATGTTTTCACGCTTAAATGTTCTTATTGAGGAAATTAATGCTCTTGACATTGCGTCACTTGGCAAGGGACTTATTAACCGCAAGATCCTCATGCTCCTTCCCAAGCCGAAGTACAACATCATCAACTCCATGCTCCAAAAGGAATCACTTGACAACATTGAAGTTTCGGAGCTCATTGGAGAAATACACGCGCATGAGATGAGTGTGCTTGGGATGATGGAGCAATCATCAAAAACAATTGCTCTAAAGGCCTCCACCAAGAAGACAAGCTTCAAGAAGAAGAAGGTGGTTGAGCCTAGCTCAAGTGAAGAAGAGCAAGCGTCAAGCGAAGATGACGATGATGAACTTGCCTTGATGATGAGAAAGTTCTCACGCTTGAACTCCAAGATCACCAAAAAGGGATACACCTTTGATCCCAAGAAGAAGGCATTTCTACCAAGAAGAGACGATCGCAAAATATGCTACAATTGCGGAGATCAAGGCCACATCTCCTATGATTGTTCAAAACCGGACAAAAGGAGAGAGAACTACAAAGGCAAGCAACGCAAGCTTGACGAAAGTGATGATAATGAAGAAGAAGCCAAGCCCAAACCAAGAACCTTTGGGAAGAAGAAGCAAGACAAGGGCAAGAAGGCAAGACTCTTCCCAAAAAGGAGAAGTGGTCCACAAAAGGTGTTTATGTGTGAGGCAAATGAATGGGTCACCGACGAAGAAACAAGTGATGAAGAGAGTGAAGGAGAAGAAGAAAGCTTGGCCGGCCTTGCCATTGCCAACCATGATGACTCACCTCTTCCTCCACCACACATGTGCCTCATGCCTAAAGGTAACACCAAGGTATGTGACGACTCTAGTGATGATGAGCTTTCCCCTGATGATTTAACTTCTTTGATAAATGAATATCATGCTATCATTAAGAGAGAGAAGAGTAAGGTTAAAACTCTTGAAGAGATTCGTGCTAAACTTGAGAGTGCTAACCTTGATTTGCTTGACAAGTATGAAAGCATACTCAAAGAGCATGACACGCTCAAATCTCATGTCAAGCAAATTGAGGAAGAAAATGCTAAAATCAAGCTAGACAATGATGAGCTCAACATAGCACACCAAACTCTCTTGGAGGAGCACAACAAGCTAATTCATGAATACCAAACACTTAACATTGCTCATGACATGCTTGATCAAGAGTTAAAAGATGCAAAGAGACAAACTCTTAATGATAAGATATCCACTACTTCGCATGCCTCTAATGTCTTGGACAAGTCTTTGTCTTTAAAAGCTAATGCTAGGGAGAAGGACTTGTTGGAGGAAATTGAGAGTCTCCGCACTAGTGTGGCTAGACTTTCAAAAGGTGAAGTCAAGCACAAGGAAATCCTCTTCCAACAAGCGAAAGTCTTCAACAAAAGAGGACTTGGATCCTTCCCGGTACCCAACAAAGGAAAGGTGCCCTCACCGGAGCTTAGAACAAGCTTCATCAAGGAAGTTGGTTCTTATTGCCAACATTGTGAGATCACCAGTCACCACACAAGGGAGTGTCCTCTTCCTAACCGACCTTCACCTAAATTGCCTACTAACTACAAATCTATTTTCAATGATCGCCATTATCTTCTTAGCAAAGTGAATGGCAAGGTGAAAGCTAGGTTCATTGGCAAAGACATGAAGAGCATGAAGGGGAAGCTCCCCAAGCAACTTTGGGTCCCAAAGACACTTGTATCTCACATACAAGGACCTAAGTTGGCTTGGGTGCCTAAAGTCAAAAATTAACTTCATGTGTGTAGGTGAACTACAAAGCCGGAGGAAAGCATTGGGTACTCGATAGCGGGTGCACTCAACACATGACCGGCAATGATGGTATGTTCACCACCATAGAAAACCCCGGTAATTATGAACAAGTTACTTTTGGTGACAATTCTAAGGGTAAGGTAATAGGATTAGGTAAAATTGCTATCTCGAATGATTTATCCATTTCTAATGTGTTGTATGTTAAGTCGCTTAGCTTTAATCTACTTTCCATTGCACAACTTTGTGATCTTGGACTAACATGCACATTTAGCAAGGATGATGTTGTTGTGAGTAGTGAGGCAAGCAAAGAGCTTATCTTCAAAGGATTTCGGCATGGACATCTCTACTTAGTAGATTTCTCCAACAAGAATGCTAGCCTAACCACTTGTCTTTTCACTAAGACAAGCTTGGGTTGGCTATGGCACCGACGCATAGCACACATTGGAATGAGAAAACTTAAGGAGTCATTCAAGCTTGGGATGGTGACCGGCGTGAAGGATGTGACGTTTGAGAAGAACAAGCTTTGTAGCGCATGTCAAGCCGGGAAGCAAGTTGCTTCACCACCCAATGAAGACAATGGTGTCAACCTCCAAGCCACTTGAACTACTCCACATGGACCTCTTCGGACCGTCCACATACCAAAGTCTTGGCGGTAACCTCTATTGTCTTGTTATAGTTGATGACTACTCTCGCTATGCTTGGACTCTATTTTTAGGTGACAAGAGTGAAACTCCGGAAGTGTTCAAGACCTTCGCCAACCGTGCTCAAAGGGAATTCCAACTTCCCATTATCAAGGTCCGGAGTGACAACGGCACCAAATTCAAGAACTACAACATTGGGGAGTGGTGTGACCGTGAAGGTGTGAAGCATGAATTCTCCGCCACGTACACTCCTCAACAAAACGGTGTTGTTGAGAGGAAGAACAAAACCCTCATCACTCTTGCAAGAGCAATGCTTGATGACTACGGCACGTCGGAGAAGTTTTGGGCCGAAGCAATCAACACGGCGTGCCATGCCGCAAATAGGGTCTATCTTCACCGACTACTCCAAAAGACCCCATATGAGCTCCTCATTGGGAGAAAGCCCAACATCTCCTACTTTAGAGTCTTTGGGTGTAAATGCTACATCTACCGCAAGAAAAGGCTCGGTAAGTTTGAAAGAAGATGTGATGTTGGTATTTTTCTTGGTTATGCATCAAACTCAAAAGCATATCGAGTATTCAACCAAACCTCCGGTCTAGTTGAAGAAAGTTGTGATGTTGAGTTTGATGAGACTAATGGCTCCCAAGAGGAGAGTTTTGGTCATGATGAAATAGATGATGAGCCTCTACGAGAAGCCATGAAAAACATGACCATTGGAGACATCAAGCCGGAAGTTGAAGAGGGCCATGATCAAGGGGGAGCTTCAAGTTCCAACAACAACACCTCCATGGCGCCTCAAGTAGACAAAGAGGAGAAAGATGATCCATTGCCAACTCAAGACTCACAAGCAACACAACATCAAGATGGAGAAGAAGTCCATGATCAAGTCCAACCACAAGAGGAACAACACGCTTCACCACCGCCAAGTGCTTCACAACCACTTATGAGGCATGGACGCATCTCCAAGGCGCATCCAATGGACCAAATCATTGGAAGTCCTTCAAGGGGCGTAAGTACTCGTTCCCGCCATGTTGCTTCATTTTGTGAGCACTACTCGTTTGTTTCGTGTGTAGAACCCACTCACATCGAGGAAGCGCTCCAAGACCCAAATTGGGTAATGGCTATGCAAGAAGAACTCAACAACTTCATCCGCAATGAAGTTTGGGTGTTGGAGGAGCGACCCAAGGACAAGAACGTCATCGGAACAAAGTGGGTGTACCGCAACAAACAAGACGAGAATGGCGTTGTGGTCCGCAACAAGGCAAGACTTGTGGCCAAAGGGTTCTCCCAAGTTGAAGGACTAGATTTTGGCGAAACATTTGCTCCGGTCGCCCGGTTAGAGGCAATTCGTATTCTCCTCGCTTTTGCTTCACATCATAATATTACCCTTTATCAAATGGATGTGAAAAGTGCCTTTCTTAATGGCTACATTAATGAGCTTGTTTATGTTGAACAACCTCCCGGGTTTGAAGATCCGAGGAATCCTAACCATGTGTATAGGTTGCACAAGGCGCTCTACGGGCTCAAGCAAGCACCTAGGGCATGGTATGAACGACTACGGGACTTCCTCATCATGCAAGGATTTAAGATCGGGAGGGTGGACACCACACTCTTCACCAAAGACATCAACGGAGATTTGTTCATTTGTCAAATTTATGTTGATGATATTATTTTTGGTTCAACTAACGAAGCCTTTAGCCATGAGTTTGGCAAAATGATGTCTAGGGAATTCGAGATGTCAATGATTGGAGAGCTCAACTTCTTCCTTGGATTCCAAATCAAGCAACTTCAAGAGGGAACTTTTGTCTACCAAGAGAAATACACCAAGGACCTCTTGAATAAATTTGAGATGGGAGATTGTAGCTCAAGAAGCACTCCAATGGCAACAAATTGCCATCTCGACGCGGATAAGGACGGTAAACCTATTGACCAATCTCACTACCGCTCTATGATTGGTTCATTGCTTTATCTTACCGCATCTAGGCCCGATATAATGTTTAGTGTATGCTTATGTGCTCGCTTTCAAGCGGCTCCTAAAGAATCGCATAAGAAGGCGGTCTTTAGGATACTTAGGTATCTTAAGCATACCCCTAGTATGGGCTTGTGGTACCCTAAAGGTACAACCTTCCAACTCTTGGGATACTCGGATTCGGACTTTGCCGGATGCCGCGTAGATCGCAAGAGTACCTCTGGTGGGTGCCACTTGCTTGGGCGTTCCCTAGTGTCTTGGTCTAGCAAAAAGCAAAATTCCGTCGCTTTGTCCACCGCGGAAGGGGAGTATATAGCGGCCGGTGCATGTTGTGCCCAAATTCTATATATGAAGCAAACCCTTTTGGACTTTGGAATTAAAATTGGTTGTGTGCCTCTCCTTTGTGACAATGAAAGTGCGGTTAAGATAGCTAGAAACCCCGTTCAACACTCCCGCACTAAGCACATTGATATTCGCCATCACTTCTTGCGTGATCATGAGGCTAAAGGAGACATCTCTTTGCAAGGTGTTAGATCCGAAGAACAATTGGCGGATATCTTCACTAAACCACTTGATGAGAAAACCTTTTCTAGGCTTAGAAATGAATTAAATGTGCTAGATGCATCTAACGTCATGTAAGTTGCCATGTTCATGTAAGGATGCATATCATATAAGTCTTGTCTAACTCCCAAAGGATAGGGGTAAGCTAGAAATAGTTTTCCCTGAAGAAGCCTTTGGAAGGTTTAAACTCAGCAAGATAGATTTATTTTATGCCTTGCATGATCTCTGCCATATAGACTTGCACTCATTCTATCTCTTGCACTATAATTTGTTTGGCATTGTATACGGTAGATTGTCACAAAGGGGAACCCACCTCATGAGAAGGAGACTTGTTTGAAATGCAATATCTCAACTCATATAAGGTGGAAAGAACAAAATGTTAGGTACGTTAATGCCTAGAGGATCATGCTTCAAAGAGATAGAAGTCTTCATACTCTACCTCACAAAGCATGGGTCTTACATTTTATTTGGATATTTTCCTCCATTTTTCTCGGTGTTCCATTTGCATTAAGGTCTAGCCAAGCTATTGGCATATTAGCTTCTTGAGGGGTAAGGGGTTGCCCAAAAAGTCCTAAGACATGTGTTTCTCTTCGATTGTTTGTTTGGTCAAAGGACATATATGGGATGTTTTCGTTCTGTTGTCATCGGATTATCCGATGCCTATGTAAATTCCTCATCGGTCCAATAGGTGTTCAATCTTCAAAGCCAAATTCTGTCTGAATTCTAAATGATCCGACGCGTTCATTCCGAAAGACATCGGTCCATCCGATGTTCACTCTTCTGGAGCTGTGATCAATTCAACCGATGTTTACTTCCCCCTACGTCGGATCATCCAGTGTCAACATCACTCTGTTGAACACCCTTACTGTGATATTCGACCGATGATCAAAACCCTAGACGTCGGTCCATCCGGTGTCAACTGCAATTCTTGAATATCCCTTCTGTGGCAATCGACCGATGTTCACTTCACCTATCATCGGTCCATCCGGTGTTAATTTTTCGGCTAGGGTTTGGGTCCCACTATTTAAACCCGCGCGCCGCCAGTTTCTTCTCTCTCCCGATTTCTCTCTCGCCGCCGCCGCCTCTCGCCCTAATCGCCGCCACCTCCACCGCCGCACCCAAGCGCCGCCGCCCTAGGCGCTGCCGCCGCCGTCTCCGGCCGTCGCCGCCCACAGCGCCGCTGCCCTAAGCGCCGCCGCCGTTCTCCCTCGCGCCGCCGCCTCACCTCCACGTGCCGCGCCGCCGTCTCCACATCCCTCCACCGCGTCCAACCGCCGCCGCCGCCTCTCTCCACCGCCTCTGCTCCACCCCGACACCACAACAACCCTCCCTCAATCATCTCCGGTGTGCCTCCCGAGCTCCATCGTCGCTAAGGTTTGCTCCGTGCCATGCGACGTCCTTCGTTGTTTCTCTCGTCGTTCGTTTTCATCGTCGCTAACCCTACCTCTCCATTGCATCAAGATGGGTCGCGACCGCAAAGGAAAGGGCAAGGCGATCGCGGAGCCCGCCGCGAAGAAGCGCAAACTGTCGAAGGATGAGAAGAAGGCCCTTATGGCCGCTCGCGCCGCCGAGGAGCGTGAGGGTGGCCGAGGGGGTTCCCTGAGGATTCGCGAGGCCCGTCCGAGGCAGCCTCCCGTGATCGACGACTCCGACGCCGAAGAGGAGCCGGTTGAGCCTCTCGTCCGCCGACGCTCAGCCCGGACGCGTGGGGGTCACACCGAGGCTGCTCCTCGTCCGAGACCGACGGCTGCCGACCGTCGTGAGGACAGGGAGGCCGAGAGGGCCATCTACGAGATGGACACGGCTGTCCGTGTCGGTGAGGGAGTCCGTCTCATGGACTACCGGAAGATGAAGGCCAAGCAGCTACGCAAGCTTCGTTGGAACGTGCTACTTGAGGAGTGGTACCCTCAGCCCCGTGAAGCTCTTGTGGACAGTCGTTTCTGGACTGTCACCCAGGCGTCTCTCTACGAGACCTACAGACGTCGGGGGCACAAGCTTTTTCAGCACAACTACTTGGATTGGGGGCAGCTTGAAGTGGCAGCGGAGACTGAAGTCCGTTCTTACTTTGAGAGATACAGAGGTTTGGTGCACCTGCTTGCTTATGAGAGAAGTGCTTATGTGGAAGATTGGGTCCGTGTCTTCTATGCGACCCTGTACATCTCTGAGGGCAGGAGGTTAATCGACTTCATGTTTATGGGACAGCGCTACCACCTCTCGAGGCAGACTTTGGGGCAGCTTCTTGGGTTGGACCTGCACGACACCTGCGTGCACGAGAAGGTCTATGGGCAGGCAGATCCACCGAGGAGGCCACTTACTGGAGGGGTAGCACCACAGCTTGATGAGATCCGGTCCCTGTTTGGCCCCACGTTCTCTCCGGACCAGCCGAGAGTACCAGCTCTTCTGACCCCAGCTGCGCGCATTGTGCACCTCGCCTTGCGCCGCACGCTCCTGCCGAGGTCAGGGTACTTGGAGGGGTTCACTAGTCTGCAGCAGACCCTCCTGTTCTACATAATGAACGGGATGGATTTCGATATTGTGGACATCCTCCTATGCGAGATGGAAGACGTGATCACAGACGGAGTTGGCATGATGAGGCAGATGGTCTACGGGCACTGGATCAGTTACATATGCTCTATGATGGTGCCTGAGGGAGATGCAGCACAGGCCAGGCTTGCTGACGAGAGTGTGACTCGCTTTGGTCACTATCGTGCCTCTGCTCCTGGAGACCGTCGCCTTGGTCGTCCAGTTGAGCGCCAGGTCCGGGCCCGTCTGTCAGAGGAATACTGGTCCGACCTAGAGCGGGAGGACGAGAGGCTTGCTGAGGCTGAGGCTCAGGGGGAGGACCTGCAGCATATCTGGTCTGAGAGCGACACCGACGACAGTGTTGAGGAGTACTTCCCTCCTCCCCCCTCTCCCCGGCAGCACGATGCGGAGGCTGGAGGTTCTACAGTGCCACCTCCCACTCCACCTCCCGTCACTGAGGCGCAGGTGACGCAGCCGTCTGAGCTGACCTCGCTCCTCCAGCAGATGGTCGAGCAGCAGCGGCTGGACAGGCTGGCCGCCGAGCAGGCCCGCGCGGAGCAGGCTGCGCGTCTTCTTGAGCTCCAGTAGCAGCAGCAGGAGATGCAGCGTCAAATCGCCCGTGAGAGGCATGAAGACACTGATCGGCTGACGGGGCTCATCGACCAGATGCACCAGCGCACTCTGGACCAGCAGCAGCAGACGCAGCAGGCGATGATGGGGATCCTGGGGTTGATCACCAACCTCTACACCCAGACCGGGATCGCCCTTCCATCGCAGCTGCCTGGAGTAGCTCCTCCGCCTCCTGTCTTGGCTCGAGCTGCTGCACCAGTGGCTCCAGTTCCCTCCACTCCGATCCCTTCATTCAGCATGTCCCCGCTGTTGGCTCCAGGTGCTCCTCTTCACTCCCCACTGCCGGCCACTTCACTGTTCCTTCAGACGCCGGCCTCCGTCACCAGTGTCCCTGCTCCAGCACCTCCAGCACCTCCTCCTCAGCAGGCACCGACGGTGGCACCTTCGGCTCCGGCAGCACCCTCCTCCGCTACTCTGGCCAGCAGCTCCGACGACAGCGGCGGTGACCAGTTCGTCATCGCGCCCAGCTCTCAGGGTCTGTAGGTGCTCGGATCCCTTTTTGGTGTCTTGATGCCAAAGGGGGAGAAGAGTTAGAGAGTCAGGGGGAGTCCTAGTGTTAGGGGGAGTGAGTCGAGTGTCTTATCTTAATTGTATTTGCGTATTTGCTTCATTTGGTGTGTTATGAACCTATTTCTATCTTTCCTAAGTTGTTAATCATTTGAACTCATTTCATGTTTATCTATGATTATGATCTCTTTGAATTCACTTGTGTCATTTATTGATGTTTAAAGCTTCAAGTATATTATCCGTATTCATTGCATATTTACTTATGGTTCATTCTCTCAAATTCATTACTATCACGCTTTGATTATTGTGTTGTCATCAATCACCAAAAAGGGGGAGATTGAAAGCATCTAGGCCCCCTCATGTAATATGGTTTTGGTGATTAATGACAACCATTGAACTTTACTAATGAATTTGTGAATGCAAGGTCACCATAAAAACTAAATAAGATGAAATGATTATGTCATTGGAGACCCATAGATACTCAACTTTCGAGATCAAATAAAGACAAGACATGAAGGCTCTATGTCCAAGTCACTCAATCAAAAATTGACATCATACAATGCTTAAGAATCATAAGAGAGCCGTATGGAACAAATGTCTAAGAGGTCATTCAAAAAAGGACACAAAAGATTCACTCAAAACAACTCGAAGCAAGCAAAATCAACTCACCGGATCAACCGATGATTTCCAAAATGAACACATCGGTCGAGTTGATTCAACTGAAGAAAAATACCTCAGAAAAATGAACTCACCGGATCATCCGATGTGAGGGCTCAACAACATCGGTGCATCAATACAGTTTGCTATACAATTGGAGCAAGTGAAGCACCGGATCATCCGATGTGCAGAATCACACACATCGGTTGATCACTCCAGTAAGCATCAAGATCAAGCAAATTCTGGAGGAAGAGCCACCGGATCATCCGATGAGAAGACTGGGGCAACATCGATCAAATAACGATAATATCTGACACAATGACGTCAGCCAAAGTAATTACACCGATGATAACTAGAGGGGAGACATCGGATCATCCGGTGTGCACAGAAAAGTTCTGTCAGCCTACTTTTCCAACGGCTATTTCGGTTAGGCTGGCTATAAAACCCCTCTAACCCGGTCATTTCGACAAGTCTTGATCACCTGAAGCCCACTACACATCCAAGAGCAAATCAAGACCATAGAGCATACATTTCCACACTTCTAGATCATTTGTAATAGTCTAGAGAGAAGCTTGTGTGCGTTCATTCTCTGTGATTAAACTCTCTAGGCTAGTGAGAAGTTGAAGAAGATCGTTCCGGAGCTTGCCAAGGTGTGTGTGGAAGCCCGGAACATCGATGGTTGTACAAGGCTTGAGCTCCACCTTGCCGGAGATGGCGAACGGAGAAGATTAGTGAAGACTCCATTGTCTCGGTGACATTGGAAGTGGCAAAACCCTTCGGTGGGTGCCACAACGTGGATGTAGGAAGATCCTTGCGATCTTGCCGAACCACGGGATAAATCTCCGTGTCCCCTAGCGTTTGCATTCCTCTCCCTCTCTTTACTTTTTGCAATCTTCACTTCAAGTTATATCTACGTTGATTGCATAGCTAGAACCGCATTGGGAATTGGGCTTAAGTAGTTTGTTTTTTAATTGTCTTAAAATTGAAAGAAAGCCCAATTCACCCCCCCTCTTGGGCGTTTTGATCTTTACATCAGCCTCACCCCTCAGCCCACCAACGCGCGCCTTGGATGCCCTGCCGCCCTGTCTTTTTCTTCCAGCTGCTGACGGGTGGAGCCCACTTGTCAGCTTTTTCCCTCACCCCGTCCCTCCTCTCGCGCGCGATGTCACGCACACCACGTGAATCCGGCCAAGCACGGACGCCAATAATTCTCTTCCAATCGGATGAAGTCTGGCTCCCAGGCCTTCTTGGCGCCCACGAAGCTCCTCCCCCTATAAAACAACGCCTAACCCTACCACCCTCCCTCCTCGCTCCCCAGCGCGCAGCCGCCGCCATGCGCGCCTCCACCGCGAAGCCACTCTCACCCCACATGAAATCACGTTGAGCCGTCGTTGTTGGCTGTGCTAGCTCTCGCTGCATTTATCAAGGACATGCGCTAGCCTTCCTCTGATCCTCCCCGTTGCGGATCGATGCCGGAAGTCATCACCCCGCCGAGATCCGGTGAGTTCGCCGCCTCTCCATGCCGTTTCCACGTTTACACTGGGTTCTCCTTCGATCTAATTCTCTCTTGATCTACTGACTTCGGAACGCGTCCCCGAGGAACCCGCCGCCGAGCCACTGCCCCGACGAGGTCCCGCCGTCTGTCATCCTCACCATTGGTCCGACTTCTCCGCCCGTTTGCCCTCGAGCTAGCTGCCTCTACGCGTTCACGTACTTCTGTAGAAGCTTTCTGGAGGAAGGAACACGAAGGTAGACCATCGGGACGACCTCGCGACGGAGACTGACGACACCCGCTGCTCCTCCACGTCGCGCGCCCTCCTCCGCGCCGTTCCACGCCTCCAAACTTCCTTGGTGAGTTAGAGGTGCCCTCCTCCTTCGTTTTCAGTATCTAGCTAAGCGTTTTAGGGGTTAGCTCGGTAGATGCGTGTTCGCCGGTGAGCCACTGGGCTGCGGCCATGGCACACCGCCGTGGCTGCCCATGACGCCGAGCTCGGCCTGGAAGATGTCTCCCAGCCGTTGGATCCGTCTTCAACAATAAGGATTTGATCTGAGCACCCTTTCATTTTTATTTAAATCCGTACTATTCATTCCGAATCATGGGTTCCCTGCTATGCCACGTCGTCCAATAAATCATGACCGTTCAAATAAAATCCAACGCACCTCTTTAAACCGCTCGTACCCCTTTGTGTAATAAGATCCAAGCCACCCGAATCAAATCCGACGGCCCACGATAGACTTAAGGAATACCCCTTCGTATTTTAGCAGCTGGCCCCTGGAACCTTTAATTTAATTGCAAATCGACCCTTGGTTTTCACTGAAACACCCTTGTGCATGCTGTAATTCAGGTTTTAACTGGAATATTGCATATTTAAACACCTGACCTCACTGGATTAATGATCTAAACACCTGACCTCACTGGAATTTACACAGAACACCCTGGAACCTGCTGAATTAATATTTTAATCCCTGTACTATGTTGTACTTTTGCAGAAAAGACCATGTATGTTGCAGATTTTACAGAATTGCCCTTGTAGCATGTTGATCTTAGGTGCAGAACCCTAGTGAATGTTATTTGTCCATACAACTCACTCCCAAATATTCATTAATGCATATTAATACTAAAAATATGTAGTAAAATGTGTTATTGCATGTGATAATGAATCTTGACATAGAAATATACCTGTGAATATATTCTTGTGTTGTAAATGATTCATAATCTAGACTTAATCTATTATTGCATGCATGATAATCTAGACCTAATATATTCCTGTCAAAACCAATGGATTGCCGTAGAAGTATGTTTTGTTAACTTAATCATTATTTAATTATGCTAGTTAAACTATAACCATAGGTACAACAAGATAAAATGTGCATAACCCCGTGTTAAGCCCTAATCGTGCGTAGGCTCCCGTTACACCGTAAGATATGCGTGTTGTACTCTTTATTACTTGTTTTGCTCGTATGGTGTATTGTTTCTGAGTGTGATTTTATCTCTCTTTCGGTAGTATGTGCGTGTTTGTGCTCCAATCATGATGCGACGTGAAGACTTGGAAGATCAAGTGCTCTACTCGAAGACTGAGCAGCTACATGAAATAAAGAAAAGGCAAGTGTCCTTGACCACTTTGCACCGGTTAGGAATTATTAAGGATATAGATAGAATTAGCTACATGCAAGTCTTAAATTGAATCCTATGTTAGGAATGTTTACCTAGATTTCCATAATATTCTCTGTTGCTCTGTCGGGTAGATGTTAGAGTATTCTGTGGGTGGTTACTACTGCTTAGCCATGCTGTCATAGTTGGGGGAGTAACTTTACTTAAAATTGCTACTATGCTTACTCTGCTATACTCTGTATTATTGTGGATATGGCAGGATGGTGTAGTTGATAGGAATCTAGGCAGGCAGGTTTGAGTGGTGGGTGCAGTATGCACGAGACTCGGGTTCATTTGTGTTGGTGCCTGTTCTAGATTCTAAGGACCAGTTCTTGGTGACATTGCGACCAGGTATTACCGTGCCACCACATGACGGTATGGAACGGCTTAGCCAATTAATTAGGAGATCTTTCAATGAGTATGGGCAATAGTTTGGTGCGGGGAACGAGTTCAGCATTACCTGCTCTGGGATCTGCATGGCTCAAGAGGGGGCTGCCACGTCGGAGGGTGTACTCCAGTATGTCGTGGTAGGCGAAACCTTAGAGTGCTCGTACTTGTCGGGAGACCCTTTGTAAAGGCTCTGTTGTGACCTTCTGGCCACACACCTTAGGCAGTGTGAAGTGTGATTGGCTATCACCGGCAGAAAGGAGGTTCTTAGTCCACCTGGAGACAGGGGATGAAATCACAACATGTGGGTAAAGTAGTACAAACTCTGCAGAGTATAAATCTATCTAGATAGCCGGGCTCACGGTAACGAGCGCGCCTGGTAGTACTGCCTTGATTAGTTGGGACTGGTTGGTTTGGTTGGTAACCGGGTGGTGTAACCCGGTGAGTTGGTAGCCGGATGGGGTAACCCGGTGAGTTGGCATCCAGGTGGGGTAACCTGGACGGTGGTGGGTCGGGTGGTTGTTAACCCGACAGTTTACATTATTATCATATACATATATGTCTTTCATCTAGTAAATAGAATGCTAAGGTCAACATAGGAAATTAAGGATGCATAGAGGCTTAACCCGTGTCAGCCTTTCCTCATTGAATAACCCGCATGTCATAACTTCCACACTTGCGGAGTACATTAGGTACTCATCCTTGCTTCTTTCCTTTTCTTTTTGTTCATGTTATGCTGCTCAGGTAAAAGATGATTCAAGCGAAGATGAAGTCTAAAATGTCGTGTTGCTGCCAGTCGATTTGCTTGTGGCGTGCTCTGCTTGTTTATCTCTTCCACTGTTGTACGTAATTGTTTTAAGGTAATATTTGTTGTTTTATTCGATATAGAACTCTTTATCATATTTTGTCGTGTATGTATGATCAACTGATCTTGGCATACATACAGATTTGCCCTGTTTTACGTTATGTAAAATGGGGTGTGACATCATATCACGATGCTTGAACCGGCGGCGCCATGGCGGCGGCTATCTCCACCAGGGTCTTGTGCAGCGCCTGTGGCCTGGAGAAGAAGGGCGCGTGGTCCGCCCCCTTCAGCCGCAGCACCTTCTCCGGGGGATCGGCGCCGCACATGCTCTGCTGGAGAGGCAGAGGTATGGCGTTGTCCTCCGTCGTCTCCACGTAGAACCGCCGAACCGAGCCGTACTTCTCGGGCGTTAACACGAGCTTCTCCAGCACCGGGGCGAAGGGGACGGGCCGCATGGACACCGATGCCAGTGACACGTCCTTCAAGAGGAGCACAAGGAAGGAATACAGCGTCAGAAGTGAGAACTGGGCTTAGGATTCAGTGATGTGATTCGGAGATGGATATCCTGTGATGAGGAACTGTGAGGTACAGAGGTAGTACGTACAGTACCTTGGAAGGGCTTTGGTTGAACAGCAGGTCTCTCAGCATTCCCCTGTCGATGTTGATAGCAGTTGGGGGCTGGTCATTGCCGTTAGAGTAGACAAATTCCCGCGCCTTTTGGAGTATGCCATTTGTGTCCATCTGTGGCACCGAACGGCATCAGGGTGTAATTATTGAGCGATAAGCTAATTTGAATGTACGTAATTGAAGGAATCAAGTCAGCCCTCTTGTCTGTTTGAGTTTTATTTTATTGTAGTTTTGCTTTCAAGGATATTAACCTGTTGTTGGAACATGTCAAGTGCACTGTGCCCGTTTTTCAGCATTGCTGCACAGATGAAGACAGCCTTGGCAACTTTCGATGGGAACATCTCCATTGCATAGGATATACATGCACCACCAAAGTCATGTCCCACCAAAATCACCTGCATGATAATAACGCTTATCAGATTGATTTTTTCTTCGGGAAAATGGTGTAGGTAATACAAGAGGAATCAACTAAAACAGGAACCCGCCTGATGTGAATTTGACAGCAAATATCAACGTGAGTGGCACCCAAATACTTCAAATCATTGTAGTACATAGTAATAAGTTTTTTTTTCGAAAACTCCTGGAGACACTCCGGAGAGTATCTTTAAGGTCACTGTTAAGCTGTCATCGTAACAAGACATAGATGATGGCGCTCAGGCTTTGAATCATATGAGCATGACACCAATTCAAACTCAGAATCTGATTGTCAATTAGGATGACATTATGGCACTACAAAACCCTGTAGCGAAGTTAACGTGCTGCAAACTACAAAGTTTTGTAGGAAAGTTAAGTGCTTGCAACTCTAGCATAATGACACAAAACTTTTCAGAAAAAAACGTACTATTTTCCCATTATCTAGCTCTCAACTTGCATATTGGTAAGGTAAGTAGTAGCCATTGCCAGTGTTTTTGAGGCGTCGCCTAGGCGGCGACTAGGCGTCCAGTCGCTAGAGCATGGACGCCAGATCGGCTCGGCTCGCCTCGTCTGAAGTGATCTAGGCGCCCGCCTGGGACGGCTAGTCGTCGACTGGGTGCCTAGGCGTCCTGTCTGGGCGGGCGCAGGCGGACGCCCAGGGCGGCGGTGAGGCAGAGGCACGCCGGGATGGGAGGGAGGAGGGACGAGAGGGCGCTGCGCCGCGTCGAAAGGTGGAAGACGAAGGCTGCAGGCCCGCCGGCCGGCTGGATCGAGACGATGGGGAATATGGAGGCGCTAGCCGCCCGGATGGAGACGGGTGCGGTCTGGGAAGATGAAGCTGTACCTGACGGTTGGATCTGGTTGATAGAAAATGAATGGTTGGATGGAGCTGGTGTGATGAAACCTAGGGTTATAATCTTATTGGGCCTGGCTGGGCCTTCACCCCCTCCGCCTCCTGCCTCTACCAGATCGCCTCCGTCTTCAGCTCCATGCGCTGGCGGCCGCAGCTCCTACCCCGGTGCACCTTCCCCTCGCCTATGCGGTTCTTCCCTCCCCTGCTCCATGGTCTGGCACTCGTTTTCGCCCTCCTCAGCCCCGGTGCCCCTCTCCCCTGGCCTCTGCTGCCCTTCCTCTGGCCGCCTCTGCTCTCTCGCCTGACACTCGCCTAGGCGCCCGCCTAGGCGCCTAGTCGTCCAGGCGGCCGGCGGGCGCCTAGGCGTCCAGGCGAGGATTCAAAACCCTGGCCATCGCAGCAATTAAGTCTCAGATAAAATCTCGTTGTTCTGGACTACAATCATGTTGCTGTTATAGTACTAGTCTGGAGTGTCTTAACAGGCAAGCAACTACAACATTCCAAATGAAATCTAACCTGCTAAACATCTGACCCGTACGATCGATAGTGTATCGAAAGAAAGCAAACCTTTTCAGTGTCTCCTAGGCCTTGAAGGTAAGATGTCAGTGGTTCAGTGTATTCCGAAAGACTGCTGATTTTGTTCGGGTCATGAAAACTAATCCCGGAGCCTGTTAAGTCGATTGCATTAACCTTGAACCCAGTATCTTCTAGAAGCGACATAGTCTTGTACCAAGACCAAGCTCCAAAACCACCTCCATGAACAAGAACAATGATATTGGTTTCCAGATCCTTAGTATTCAGATCCTGTTTGAGAAAGAAACCAATAGTCGAAACACGATAAATATGCAGTTATGATAACTAAGTTCAAATCTTTTGTAGTACTACTAGTACCCAAGGAATAGCAAGAATTATCCAGCACTATAATTGAAGAGGGGAGTAAACTAAAAATATCTAAGGTCCAGATGACGATGCATGCTATGGACTTTGTGTATTAAGTCAAAACTGCTGCATAAGCACTGGAAAAAAAAACAGAGGCAAAATCAGTTACTGACCAGTGACTTTGGAATTGTCAAACACAAATGGGCCGATTCCAAGTTCCACCCATTATAATTCAAGAGGGGAGTAAACAAAATAAAATATCTAAGGTCCTGATGACGATGCACGCTATGTAGTCTGTGTCGTTGGTCAGAACTGCTGCATAAGCACTGAAACCAGAGGCGAAATCAGTTACTACTGACCAGTGACTTCGAAAATGTCAAACACAAAACAGCCAATTCCAACCAAACCAGCTAAGGATGCCTTGCTGGCCGGTGTTCCAACAAAACAGCTAATTCCAACCAAACAGCCAATCAACACCGCTGTTAGTGGTCAGTACCGCTGGTATACAAGTCAGTACTGTGACATTCTGACTCAAAACTTAATAGGATTGATAGAATATTCATATCATCAAGGTATACCTTCTTTTCCGGAAGCTCATCTGCAAAGAACTCTGAGGTTAAGCGTGCTTGGCTCGGACCAATTTGTGGATGGGTGACTGACCGGGAAGTTTTCCCGGGTGCGCACGAGTGAGGACAAAATGCGCAGAAAAGACTAGTGTTGGTCTGTGGGGCTAGTCTGTGATCCTATAGAGCTGCCAGGAGTAACGACCGCCAGACCCGTAGTGGCTGGGGTGTTGCAGAATGGTATCAGAGCCGACCCTCGCTGTTTCACGGGTGCATACGGGTCAGGGACGTGGGTACGTACACATGACACGTGTGTCCTCTAGGAGGGACACAGTATGGTACGTATGCCAGTACTAAACGTATGGACGTGGCCAAGAGGGGACGTTCCTGGCTTGACAGTTGACCGACGAGGACGTCGATCTTCTAAGGGGGGTGAATTGTGATATTTTAGTTCAAGACTTAATAGGATTGATAGAATACTCATACCACCAAGGTATACTTTCTTTCCCGGAAGCTCACCTGCAAAGAACTCCGAGGTTAAGCGTGCTTGGCCCGGAACAATTTGTGGATGGGTAACCGACCGAGAAGTTTTCCCGGGTGCGCACGAGTGAGGACAAAGTGCGCAGAAAAGACCTATAGAGCTGTCAGGAGTAACGACTGTCAGACCCGTAGTGACTGGGGTGTTACAGTACTATGCGTTAGCAGCCAATTCCAGGGCAAACCTGGCAACATCAGGACCAGGAACCACCTCATACGCATCGATAATGAAACAGTGAAACTCATGGAAGTACACGGTCTAGCTCAGCATCCACACCGTGGCACAAGTTGGGATCTACTACTCGGCTCCTCCCTTGCTCTTTCTCGAGGAGAAAAAATTAATACGCGAGACAGGAGCTGCAATAAATCAAATTTCAACTACCGAAGAAGAGATTCTGAACAATTCCAGTGTGTATCACCAACTACTAGTCAACAATCGAAGTTTCCATCTTTCGAAAAAACAATCGAAGTTTCCCACTTCCAATAAACTATTCCCAAAATCAGTGCTCAGTCGTCGTCTTACACACACACAAAAAAAAGCATGTTCACATTTCTCTAGAGAATTTCATTATTAGGTCTAAATGATAAAATCGGGGGCTTAGTCAATGTCGAATACTACTATCAGGAATACATTTCCACCCATTGAACAGCAGAACCATCAAGAAATGGAAAACATGTGCGGAACTCCCTCCACTCTGGCACTCCATCTACATGTGCATTTCCGTGCGTTGCACCAGCTAGCACGAACCTGCAGAGTCATTACAGGTTTCAACCGCCTGGTCCCAGTATTACAATTTAACAGATCGTGAAAACGTTTGTTCACCCACCAGTTCGTACACACGAGCCAAATGGCAATGGGAAGAAACAAACACACAGGAATTAGTCCGTGGATGGAGAATCAACAAATCAGACAAATGAGGACAACGAGAATGATCCCCCAAAACTCCCAGATTTTCTTACACGCGACGCGAGGCCAGCGCATCCCAGCGAAAAACGTGCAGTGCAAAAAAAGTCAAACGAAAACGTTCGAATTCAACGCCGCCGCGTACGACGGGGCGGCGCACGGCTCACCAACGAAGCAATAATGCGACGGAGAGAGATAACGCGAGGGGGGGGGGACCGGAAGAGGGAGTCTTTTTTTTTTATTTCTCACCTTGGCTAATACTACGAGCTGCTGCGGCCGGAGCTCCGGGTCGGCGAGCGACCGCGGGCGCGTGCTGCGGCTCCGGGGCAGCGGCGGGCCCTGACGCTTCCCGGCGTGCCGCACCGACGCCGACCGCTCGAACGCCCCCACGCCGCCCCCGCCGCCGCCGCCGCGCTGCCCCAGCACGTACGCCGTCGCGGCGGCCAGCGCCTCCTCGTCCACGGCCACGGTCTTGGCCGAGTCCCGCCCGCCCACGCCGCTGCTGCGGCCCCGGCAGGAGGAAGTGGACGAGCGCCGCTTCGCCAGCGCCGCCGGCGGCGCCGGCGGGGACGCCGAGGGGCGGGGTTTGGGAGAAGAGATGCAGGACGTGAACGAGCCCATCGGGGCCTGGCCGCAGCCGGGTCCGCATCAAAAGCATACGAAAATTCATACGTAAGTACTTCTCTCAGTACCGCCGGTTTTGCAGATACGGCCTCCTGTTAAGATAATTTTGCTTCTCGGTTGAGGAGTACCTTTGACAAAGTCACAAGACTGAACCTCACAAAGGGGCATGGACAGAACAGCAGAGGCGGCAGCAACTGCTACGGTGTCCTTCCTCGCGAATCCTAATAACCTCTGAAACCACTGAAACGTGACCTCTCCGAAAACGAGAAGCAGGCAGGCACGTCCATCCACCGACCCACCCGTGAGTCCGTGACCCGTCCGCTCTGTTCGTCTTGCAGGTTGACGCCGACCGGATCTCCATGCCCTGTCACGGCACCTCCCGGATTTCTTTTCTTGAGCTGATCGGACAGAGCCTGATGGCTGATTGAATGAACCAATGCCTAACGACTAACGAACCATGCCTGCACCTACACCAGCACAGTGCAGGCCTGTGACAGGGGACGACGTCACGCTCACGCGCTTCGCTCGCTCCTCGTCGGTCGTCGGTGAAAACCTGAAGCCTGCCGCGGGTGATGAATCTGGTACAGGACGTTGCTGAGTCCCGAACACGCAGGTGCTACGAGTTTTCTGAACTCGACGAATCAGCCGTTTCACCCCCGAGGCCAGAAGCCAGGCTCAAACCCGAAAATAAAACTGAAGGGAACTGAGAGTTCCAAGTGGTGACGGCATCATGTTGGCCAATTCCTTCTTTCGGGAAAGAGCTACTCTCTCATTTTCATATTATTTGTCGTTTTGGACAAGGATTTTAGTTCATTTTGAATTAGAATTCTTGTCCTAAACGATAAATAATATGGAAAGGAGAGAGTAGTAAGGAGTATGAAACCACCACGCCAATAACGAGGGATTATGGTTGGTCAAATTGAGAAGACGAAACAGAACAGGCACAATCAACACTTCTGGGAATATGGTAGTTTAGTTTAGTCTCCCTCCTTTGTGACCAACGACGAACATGATCCCCCGGGATCGATGCGGACGTCATCAGCCCACGCGCTTATTCGTTCGAGGACATTGGTACTTGTATGGAAAAGTACAGAAACTCTGGAAGACTGAGCAGGACCAGCGGCCCATCATCACCAACTCAAGTCTGAAGCAGAAGCACGCCTGCGAACCATCCGATCGAGTTGGTGTGCGTGCTTCAGTGCATACAGATAGGCATCTGGGCCGAACGGAGGCTCAGCCCAACATGCACAGACGACGTTGTCGAGTCAGAATTGAGCTTGAAACGTGCGAGCATCTAGCTAGCACACTGAATTGGGCATTTGGGCTTGAAAAAAAAAACGGGAAAGCAACAGAAGATCACATCTGCAACTGTTCTCCCGGCCTCTCAAAAAGGAAAATTTGATGGGCCTCTTTTCTAACTTGTTCATCTTCACATTTCCTGCACAATAATCCTGCTGCAACTCCAGAAGATCCATTATTCCCTGCAAGCAAACTTTCAGCAAATCCTATCAGCGTTACAGCAAAGCCTGAACGAACACCACCATGCACAAACAAAACAAGCTAGTGATCGATCTCCGTCACTGTCATACATAACAAGCGAGTAATTAACCAGTGTCATGACAGCGTTCGTTCGATCGCCATGCCGCCGGCCACCACGCAGCGGCTGTCGTCGATCGTCACAGTAAACTGAAGAGAACGAAGGTTCCTACTCCATCCATCATACGCGCGTCGTCGGCATGTGTGTGTACTCTGCATGCATGCACCCATCAGCCTATACTGCACATGCATGATGATAGATATAGTCCGGCCGGGTCGTCGTCGAGGTGGTGATCGTCCCAGCATGCACGCAGCGTCGGCCGGATGAGAGATGGCATCGATCGATCGAGCGTGCTGCTGCCCATGCATGAACGCGAGTCGTTGAGCCGTCGTGGTCTGACGGCGAGGCATCATGCATCGTCAGGCAGCTAAACCGGCGGCGGCCGATGCTCGCGACGTACGAGGCCCTAGCTACGGTGGCGCGCACATGCATGCAGCTGCGACTGCGAAGCATGTCATGTGCCGCTTCGATCGGGCTGTGGGCGAGAGGTCCTCACCTCACATCAACCTTCTCTCGTTTTGGTTTGGGAGTCTACACCATAATAGAGTGAATCTTTGCTAATTTATACTATTAGCCTGCATGCATATGTCACACAAGAGTATTTTTTCAGTTTCTCCAATCCAATACGTACATGGATAAGGAGGAACGAGGAAGAATCGTCAGCGGGAAGAGGCGTCCAAGTACTAGAGTAGACGCGCGAGATAGGGATTATTCCGCGCCTGCGTCAGCGCGGGCGGGAGCAGGCCGTGGTGGCGCATGGACACGAACACACCATGTGGCGAGCACGCCACGCCACGCCGGCCGCCCCACGCACGCACGTGGCGCTGCCCCCCGGCCGGCCCCGTCGCACGCAGCAGCTCTGCTCTATCTGACGATATATGCTGTCCGATTCGGCCTCCTCCTCCTCCTTATCCTCCTCCGGCGGCCGTGCCGGCTTCTCGTTCGATCTTGACGTCGGCCGGCTCACCGGTCTGTTGGCGACTCTACCTGTAGGCCATGCTGCAGTGGTCATGAGTCGTCCAGCATGCATTTGCATATCCGAATAGGCAAACACCCATGGAGTCGACGACGTCAACTTGCAGCATCCACCCACCTGTTTCAGTAGTTACACTCCACATGCTCATCCTCCAAGAGATGCACAGCACAGAACGGCGTACTCTTCTCTTCTGTCCCGTTTAATAATCATTTTAACGGCTAGCTAATAACATTTCAAATCTCGCGTACTGGAATAATCGCACGATGTACGGCTGGCACACTGTCCGGGAGGACCTTGGATAGATTGTCTCATTTTAATTACGCCAGACCTTGATGACCTCGCTTAATTAACCCAAATTTCTAATAATGGCACGTACGTACCAATAATGCCACCAGCATGTGTAGTAGTATAACCTGAGCTTTTTCTTCCTATAAGAGATGTTCTTCCACGTGTTGAGAGATCTATGGCTACCGGCCTCCTCTCTGTACTACCGCTTGCTGTCACCTGCAACAAGATTCTCTCCGTTTTTTATTACGAGAGATGGGAAGAGAGCGAGAGAGAGAAGTGTCGTCAGCAAGATCCTGCAACTCGTACTACCTGCAGAACCAAGAGTAAAAGTACTAGTATTCGTGTCAGGTTAGTTCGTTGGCCAGCAGCGGCTGCAGGGGCAGGCGTTGTTGGTTTCCTCCTGCTGCTGCTGCTTACTTCAGCAGAGGAGTAGCTACGCAGTAGCTCCATGGGCGCACCTGCTACTGACAGCGCGCGGCAAGATAACCGTTCCTTAATGTATTAATCTCCGTCAAAATCCGAGAGGATCTCGTGGCACGAATCCGAACAATGGTGCTTTGATTCCTTCTACCACTCTGGTTTGGTCACGCTTGTGTTTTACTACTGCTCTGAAAGATGTGGAAGACTGGTTGGTCGTCGGCGACTAGTGCGTAGTAGGAGATAGACTCCATAGGTAGGGCGGTAGTAGACTATGTAGTGGCGCGCACGATAGTGTTTTGATGACGACAAACCCTTGCGTGCTCACTGCTAGATCTGCTCCTGCATCGCTGCGACCACGCACGTTGCTCTTGCTCCTACCAGACCAGCCATCACATTGCTGGTGCAGCAGGAGCCTGAGTGACGGCCGCGACGACTGCAGAAGAAGGCGTGCGAGCTGCAGTTGCGAACAGCAAGCAGCCTTGCATGCAGCAGGAGAGCTAGCGCACGACGCGGCAGCCCCAGCTGAAGGACGCTTCAATTCGGTGTCCTTAGGATGCAACTTCTCTACTCCCATTTGTGCTCTCATACGTACTCCGCTGATGTGTCATAATTTTATTCGTTGTAAAGGTGTGGTAATTAATATGAGCATTAATGAAGAGACCAATAGAATTAAAACACGTCAGCAAAAGTACACATAGAAGCACTAAACGGGAGTATGAAAGCCGCGTCCGTGCTTTTGAAGGGAGGCGGCAAGGCAACGTAACGAACTCCTTTCAATTCGATGTCCTTCCTTCCCGCCTAACCTAACCTAACCTAACCTAACCATCGCTGCTGCGCGTGGCTGGCAGCATTGAATCGACGGAATCGGGCCGGGAGTACCCATGCATGGTTTCGGAAGAACCTCGGTTGCCGGAATTGAATTGGCAACCTCTTTCTTTCGGTCGAAGATCCGATCGATGAATGTTCTTGATGACCGATGGGCGATGGCGGGAACCAACACCGGCCAGCCAGCTAGTAGGCAGAACAGAAGCAGCCCCGGTGGTCCAGCTCCTCCTGGAACCCGCAACACAGCTAGCGCGGCAGCAGCAGCAGGTGGTGATTGATTCACCCCACCCGCGTCAGCAGCCAGCAGCTTCCCCGGAATCCCTCCCTCCTCCACCCTCGCGCCCGGCCCTGCCTCCCCCGCGGCGGCGTCCTCGGGACTTGTGAGGCGGCTACTACCAACCTGCGTGGGCGTGAGTGGATAATGGACCACCGACTGGTCCACCGCCATCCGTCGCCATGGGAGCTAGTGCGATCTCCGAGTCGCAGCCATGCTCATGCATATCCTCCTCTCCTTGATTCCTGTAAGCTGTTTTACTTACTACAGGCACTGCTACAATAAGCCTCATCACAGGCGGCTCCAAACCTATTATCACAGACGGCTTTTAAAACCGCCTGAAACGAAGAGTCTGTGATAATCCGCAATTTCACAGGCGGAGAAGTGAAACCGCCTGTGAAGAGTAATTATCATAGGCGGTTCTTCACTAAGGATAGCCGCCTGTGAAGATCGATTATCATAGGCGGTTCTTTACTTAGGCTAGCCGTCTGTGAAAATACTTTATCACAGACGGGTCGTGCAGCATATATAACCGTCTGTGATAAACGTCTTATCACAGACGGTTATTGAAGAATAACTAACCGTCTATGATAAGAAGTCTTCACAGACGGGTATTGAAGCATTACTAACCGTCTATGATAATTTGTATTCACAGGCGGATTTTGAAGCATAACTAACCGCCTATGATAATATGTCTTCACAGGCGGGTTTTGAAGCATAACTAACCGTCAATGATAATGTGTCTTTACAGACGGTTATTGAAGCATAACTAACCCGTCTATGATAATGAAGTTATCACAGACGGAGTTTACCTATATCAGCCGTCTGTGAAGACCCTTTAACGCAGCCGGTTTCTACCATAACAGACACCGCCTGTGAAAATTAGGTTATCACAGATGTTTCTTTACTTGTATCTAGCCGCCTGTGATAATTGTTTTTCACAGTCATGCAGTACTACTGCTGTTATTTCTAATTTCCAGGTCAATTCAATATAATCACAGAACAAAAAACAACAATCATCACAGAACAAAAGACAACAATATTATCATCACAGAAGTCAATTTCACTAAAACAATATACATATGTACAAGTTACAGATACAATTTCATCTCAAAGTTTACAAGTTTTCACTAAAAACTGTTTAGATTGGTATAGTCGCAAAGTTCTGGCACATCAGCTGCTGAACCTCTCTTATCAAAGAACTTCCCCGTTTTGTGCAAAATTTCGCGACGAATGAACTGACAGAGTTCAGAAGCAATCCTGTCGGCTCCTCCATCAGGAATACTTCTACAAACCGGCCATTCTTCGTTCAGATTCTTCTTGTGCTGCAATATAACACATAACAAGGTTTAGAATGTGTTGGTTTCAACAATCTCAAAGTATAGATCAAAGTGAGAGTATACAAGAATTTAGTAGGTATTTTTGGAGCAGTTGTACTATGAGCAATTGAATTTTGAAGTTGGAATCAAAATATGAAAATAATGTTTCTGGTAATATTGAACAGCAGAGAATATAAGCATTAAACTATGCTAGTTACAATGAAAATGAAACACAAAAGTAAGAAAATAAGGTATCGACATTAAGGATAACTTACATCCTCACGATTGACTCTATATACGGCGGCGGTCCGAAGATGCTCGCATACATAATACCCGCATAAGAGACTCCCAGCAGGCTGCTTCGGACAAGCATAATACGTTTTAATGTCCAATGCATTCGTATTAGGAGGTCTCTGACCGCCAAGCTGTTCCGCGTAAAACCGCCAAGCGCTGTAATACAAGAAATGTCATATAAAACTTGTCAACACATTCTAAATGTGCGTAAATTAAAATTATTGAATAAACGTACTTTTTCAAAATGGAAAGGAAATCTTTGTAACGATCTGGTGGGTAATCGGCCGAGTCCAAGACTGTTGCCATTCCCTGCGTTGGCTTGATGAAGATCATTATGTAGTGATTACTGCAAACATACAAACACACGTGTTAACAATTACCAATAATTGCTATTTCAATGCCATGTGTCGAACTTACTCGAAGTGGTACGGAGCCTTTACGAGGTCCTGGCCGTCTCTGACAAAGTTAAACATCGCATGTCCTATGTAAGCTGCAACTTCTGCCTTTCTATCCTTCTTAAGTTTTGCAATTGCTCTTTCAAAATCTTTTTTTTTCATGTGTTTGTACTGGCTTGATTCTCGATTTGCCTGGACGTCGAATAGCGACTTTGCAATCCTAGTAGGGTCAAGGATACCTGTCTTGTGCGCCAACTTTTCATTATCCATGTATTGCATCCTATTGAAGAAGTCCAGAATTGTTATAATCTCATGAAATGCGTATGCGTGTAGTAAGAAAAGCAAATACAAAATATTAGAGCACTTACAAGCACCAGACGAGCAGCAGGTTGATTTCGAGCATGCCCTGATGGAAAAGGGAAAGCAGCTCTTCAAATAAAATGACTCGTTTATCTACTCCAGTGCTCCAGAATGCTTCTTTTGGAATACGAAATGTGACGCACTGAAGACCATATTTTGTGCTGGCAGTGATGTACCACTCATGCATTCTTCTGAGCGCGACGGGTTGTTTGCTAAGTTGTACGGATGTCATTAACGGCTTCCCATTCTCAAATTTAGGAGGAACATCCTCAAGCTTGTATATTGGAACTCCTGGTTTAACTAAAGCCGTCCGCCGATTATACATGACACCGTCTTCTTCCCACTCCTCGATATCTTCTAATGCTGGCTCATGAGAAGAACGAGATGCACTCGATTTTCTAATATTTTCCTTCATAGCTTCCAAATACTTTGTCACTTCTGATGAAGGTTTCTTATTTTCGTATGAGCTAACTTTGACAGGCACTGATGATCGAGGAGTAGTCGTCGGAAGTTGGACACTGGCTTGTTGTTGAACCTGTTGTTCAACTGATTGCTCTTTACTCCCAGCAGCTGGCTCTAGTACTACTTCAAGCTGTTGCTCAACTAGTTGCTCTTTACTAGCAACAGCTTGCTCTGGTACTGCTTGAAGTTGTTGTCCAACTTGTTGCTCTTGGATATCATCATCCTTGCTCAGACATAGGGGGAGTGGATCTTCCCGGACTGGGAGTGGATCTTCATGCACTTTCGCCTTAGAAGATGGGGTTGCAGTATTTGGAGATGCGACGGGGCTAGAAATTGGCTCATCGTCCAACACGATATCGCGTCGGTGCCAAAGGATTAATTGGTTGACAGCCTGCCTCAGAGTCGCGATCCCCTCAGGTGTGACGTGGTCTATTTCATAATCTTCATAATCATTATCAATGATCTGAAGAACTTGCACCACAGAATAATACAACGGAAGTGGACTCCCGTTGAAGTCACGATCAGGCTTTGCCATAGCAGTGGCAACCTGTTTGGTTTTGTTCCCTGCTCTGCCTATCGGGACAAGAAGACGACAAGATTTGTCGTTAGCAATATCATCGACAGGGAACTTATGGGCTGACCCTGAGCCTGGCACGGAACCAACGCTGCTAGGGTAGGCAGTTGGAGATACTAATTGCTCCTTTTGCACCGGAACCATCATTGTACTCGGTGCCACTAATTGTCCTGATTGTCTAAGTTGTTCCATAATTTCTTGCATATTTTCTTTGACCTTTTGAGCAATTGTTTCATCAAGTGTTTTCTTAAACTTCTCACGTCTTCTATATGTGTCTTTATCTTTAGGGAAACCATCTAGCCAAGACATTTGAGAAGAGACCGCTCGAACCCGTCCGCTGTGTTCAGGGTTTCCCAAGATAGCGGTAAGTTGGTCATTCTCCCTCTTCGGCTTGAAGAGACCCTTCTGTTGCTTTTCAATTACTTCTTTCATTTTATCCTCTACTTCATTCAGAGAGTCGGGCTTTTCAAGTTTGCCCTCGCTGGTCAAACCTGACCGAGCAAAGACCCAGCGTTGAGTTCGCTCATCGCACCCTTCTAATGGGTGAGGATTGCCCTTACTAAGAATGTCGTCTATTATCTTATTCCATTTCTGGACTTTGGGGCCATATCCGGCAGACCCCAAGCGATGATGGTATTTGTTCTTTTTTGCAAGCTCTGACCTAGTTGCACTTAGAGCTTTAGCATCAGGTGTGCTCTTTTGACGAACAAACTCTTGCCACTGAGCTTGTGTGATTTTTCCCATC
Organism: Tuctoria greenei; assembly: GCA_036927565.1. Lineage (NCBI taxonomy): Eukaryota > Viridiplantae > Streptophyta > Magnoliopsida > Poales > Poaceae > Tuctoria > Tuctoria greenei. The sequence continues at coordinate 218,246,715 of JAYESD010000004.1, read as the reverse complement.
TTCCTCGGGCTAGGGACCTTATTGGCCTTAACATAAGCATTCATTTCACTCTTCCAGCATCGAAACTTCTTGCCGCAAGAGACCAATGTTGCTTTCTTTACAGCTTCTTCTGTGCCTTTCGGGAACTTGAATTGTTTCTTTATCTTTTCCCACAACTCATTCTTGGTCTGCTCGGGTAATTTCCTCCAATTCTCGGTTGTGATCGGCACAACCTCCCTAACAAGAAAACCGCATGCATTACGGTACTTGGTAACTGAATCCAGTGGTTCTTGGGGAAGCCCACTTGGACCGACCCTTGTTATGTACATGATGCGGTCCAATAGACCCTTATTGGGACCTCGTTGCCCTCGTTTCCGCTTGAGTGAAGCTGAGGATTCATCCATTGGTGAACCTTCTGCGGTTTTAGGAGCCGATGTCACCTCATTGTCTTCGAGATTAATCTAGGTAGAAAAAAATTATAAGACTTCGTATACTTGACAACCAACATTAACTTGAACTGCTGAAGTTAAGATTCGTGATCCATACCTCGTCGGCAGGATCATATTCCGGGTCTAGATCCACTGAAGTCTTTTTAATTTTTATATTCGGAAAAGGATCCGAAGGACTGTGATAGGAGCCTGAACTGCTGGAGTCAGTAAACTCCATATTGTCTTCTTTGTTGTTACAATCAGGACCAGTCTTCTTAGGGCTTTCCATGCTAGATCTAATAAGACAAAAAATCTAATAAATGGCATAACTAAATTTGGTCATATTTAAAACAAATTTTCTCAATTTTGGCTCAATTAAGTAAATTTAGCCAAAACACATTTTTGAAGTTATATAGGTCTAACTAAATTCTTGTATCATAGAGATCGGCATCATATGCTCAGACTCCATCGCCACACCTAGTGTTACCTAGATATGGGCGTGAGGATGCTCCTGGCATCACAAATGAGTTGGCCAGCAACTTTTGTTTGGCTTCAGAGCTAAATATAGCATAACTTTGGTAGCTCAGATTAGGTACAATTGCTAAAATGAAGCTGATGGAGCCACAAGTGCAGACATCTTTGGTAGCACAGATTAGCTACAATTGCTCAAATGAAACTTAGAGAAATAAAAGCAAACTTAGCCAAACTTAGTCTAGCATAGCTAACTCTAAGCAAAAGTAGCCAAATATAGCTAAATATAGCATAACTTAGTCAAAATTAGTCAAGTATAACTATATCTAATGTAACTTAGCCAAAATTAGCCAAATTTGGTCAACTTAACCAAATATAGCTAAATCTTGCCCCTAATAGAGAATTATGTGGCATATGCAAGGCCGATGACAGAAATAGGGAATATACTGCTGTTACTAGAGTCTAGAATCATGTTTACTACTAATGTGTCGGAACAGTTTCAGACACACAGAACCAACTACCAATTTATCGTGATATAACCATCCACATAAATCTTGCCCCACCGAACCCTAACCAAAGATGCCACCGAACTTGACAGTTTTTCGAATTCCACCGAACCCTAACCAAGGATGCCTACCATTATCTAATTCCCGAACCCTAACCAAGGATATGCAAGGCGGCAGCGAGGGCGGGGAGGGAGGCGGCACGGCGAAGGAGGATGGAAAGTCGAAGGGTTTAGGGTTTACCTTGAAGCTCGGCGGTGACGGAAATGGCTTCGCTCGGCGTACCTGGAAGTGAGGAGGGTGAAGCTCGGCGGCGACGGCGAAGCTCGGCGACGACGGCGAAGCTCGGCGACGGCGAAGCTCGGCGGCGTACCTGGAAGTGACGAGGGGGAACACTTGGCGGCAAACGAAATTTTGGCAGCCTAACGGCGTCTAAGTGTTTCGCTCGGGTTAGGTTTTTCCAATGCTGCCGAGGGGTATATATAGACTCACATTTTCTCAGGCGGATTTTAAGTACCGACCGTCAGGGAAGAATGTTATCTCAGTCGGATTTTACTTACCAACCGCCTGAGAAGATACAATTATCTCAGGCGGTTGGTTAGTAACACCCGTCTGAGAAGATACAATTATCTTAGGCGGTTGGTTAGTAACACCCGCCTGAGTTAAACATGAAGATATTTACTTCTTAATTTGATGAACGCCTACATAAAGACCCCTCACCAACCGGGATGAGGATCCCCTGACTTAATCAGCGGTCACTGACATGTGGACCCGGTCCCACACGTCAGTGACCATGTCACGCGTGCGCGACCTTTCTTTTCCCCGAGGTGCGACCTTTCTTTTCCACTCCGCGCGGCCTTAAAGACCCAACACCACTATGGCTCACAAGCGCATCGCTCACTTTGAATCCTCTTGTTTTCTTCGTCTTCCTCCGCTCCGACGACCCAACACCACTATGGCCGACCTTCCGCCGCCAAGCCCTCCGAGGGAGCCACCTTGCAAGAAACAATGTTGCAGCTCCCCCGAGAAGATCAACGCCGAGCAGCGCCTCCTCATGGCGCGAGAGGCGTACAACAATACGTCTCGCGCCATGAGTGCCTTGGGGCTGGGTACCCTTCCAGAGTATACTGGAATGGGTACCTTGGGCCACTACCTCTACGCCCTCGTGGGGGTGGCTGATCGTCTCGACATTCTGTTCGCGACGATGGCCCAGGTTCTTGGCCCCCAGGGCCGTAGAACGCTGGTGGAGGCGACGGCTAGCAACCTCGGGGTTGCACCGCCGGTGCAGCCGGTGCAGCCGGTGCAGCCGGTGCAGCCGGTGCAGCCGGTGCCGGAGTCGCCGCCGGAGGACGAGGAGGAGGAGATGGAAGAGGAGTAGGAGTAGGATTTAATTAGTTTTTCTTTTTGTTGTTTTTAGTTGCTTCTGTTTTGTAAATATTGTTAATGAATGAAATCTATCTTTTTTCATCTATGTGATTGAATATTACTTGTGTATCTTTTGTGTTCTTGTGTGTTCTTGTGTAAATATTGTGCATCTTGTGTGTTCTTTTGTGAGATGTGCATATTGTTAATGAATGAGTATCTTGTGTGTTCTTGAACTGTGTGAATGATTGAATATTGTTAATGGATGTAGTGTGTTCATCGTTAATTAAAATTTCACGTCTGAGAAGAAATTAATTTGATATTTACCAAAACATTACAATGTCAGCTATACAAGTTTTAAAAATATTTTGTTCATGTGGTAGATGTTAATTTTATACAAATGTAGAAGAAAGAATCATCGAATTTGGACACAATTTGCAGAATCTAAACATGTTTGAGTATTTATATTGGAATCTAAATAAAAAAGAAGCAAGGGATAAGGGAACTGAAGAACAGTATCGGGCATTATCTCAGGCGGTTGTTAAGCAATAACCGCCTGTGAAGATATTTACTTCTTCTTATTTAATATTCTTGATTAAATTTGGTCCTTTAAAAAGGCAAAAATCCACCTTCTTGTAATATTATTGATAAGTAAAGGTTACCATTAAATTCCACTTCATAAATCCTTTGAAATTGGTCAGAACATAAAAAACATACAACAAATGCTATTTTTCATTTTTCTATCTTGATGAATATAATGCTTTTTTCATTTATTTTTTCAGTGGACATTTTTAATCATCATACCAACATCTAGGAATTTTTTCATATTTTTTTAAATTTTTTGGAATCAATGTGTGTTCATAATTTGATGAATGCCTCATATGAATATGAGCATTTAGTTAGAATGGTGGATAATTTGAAGTTTGACATGTTGGAATGCTTTTAAAAAAATTAAAAGAATTCATACATGTATAAATTATACAAATATGTTCATACCAACAATTTTGAGTGAAGGAACCTTTTTTTTTATGAGATACACAAATGTGAATAATATGTGAGTAGAAATTAATTTGATATTTACCAAAACATTACAATGTCAGCTATACAAGTTTTAAAAATATTTTGTTCATGTGGTAGATGTTAATTTTATACAAATGTAGAAGAAAGAATCATCGAATTTGGACACAATTTGCAGAATCTAAACATGTTTGAGTATTTATATTGGAATCTAAATAAAAAAGAAGCAAGGGATAAGGGAACTGAAGAACAGTATCGGGCATTATCTCAGGCGGTTGTTAAGCAATAACCGCCTGTGAAGATATTTACTTCTTCTTATTTAATATTCTTGATTAAATTTGGTCCTTTAAAAAGGCAAAAATCCACCTTCTTGTAATATTATTGATAAGTAAAGGTTACCATTAAATTTCACTTCATAAATCCTTTGAAATTGGTCAGAACATAAAAAACATACAACAAATGCTATTTTTCATTTTTCTATCTTGATGAATATAATGCTTTTTTCATTTATTTTTTCAGTGGACATTTTTAATCATCATACCAACATCTAGGAATTTTTTCATATTTTTTTAAATTTTTTGGAATCAATGTGTGTTCATAATTTGATGAATGCCTCATATGAATATGAGCATTTAGTTAGAATGGTGGATAATTTGAAGTTTGACATGTTGGAATGCTTTTAAAAAAATTAAAAGAATTCATACATGTATAAATTATACAAATATGTTCATACCAACAATTTTGAGTGAAGGAACCTTTTTTTTTATGAGATACACAAATGTGAATAATATGTGAGTAGAAATTAATTTGATATTTACCAAAACATTACAATGTCAGCTATACAAGTTTTAAAAATATTTTGTTCATGTGGTAGATGTTAATTTTATACAAATGTAGAAGAAAGAATCATCGAATTTGGACACAATTTGCAGAATCTAAACATGTTTGAGTATTTATATTGGAATCTAAATAAAAAAGAAGCAAGGGATAAGGGAACTGAAGAACAGTATCGGGCATTATCTCAGGCGGTTGTTAAGCAATAACCGCCTGTGAAGATATTTACTTCTTCTTATTTAATATTCTTGATTAAATTTGGTCCTTTAAAAAGGCAAAAATCCACCTTCTTGTAATATTATTGATAAGTAAATGTTACCATTAAATTCCACTTCATAAATCCTTTGAAATTGGTCAGAACATAAAAAACATACAACAAATGCTATTTTTCATTTTTCTATCTTGATGAATATAATGTTTTTTTCATTTATTTTTTCAGTGGACATTTTTAATCATCATACCAACATCTAGGAATTTTTTCATATTTTTTTAAATTTTTTGGAATCAATGTGTGTTCATAATTTGATGAATGCCTCATATGAATATGAGCATTTAGTTAGAATGGTGGATAATTTGAAGTTTGACATGTTGGAATGCTTTTAAAAAAATTAAAAGAATTCATACATGTATAAATTATACAAATATGTTCATACCAACAATTTTGAGTGAAGGAACCTTTTTTTTTATGAGATACACAAATGTGAATAATATGTGAGTAGAAATTAATTTGATATTTACCAAAACATTACAATGTCAGCTATACAAGTTTTAAAAATATTTTGTTCATGTGGTAGATGTTAATTTTATACAAATGTAGAAGAAAGAATCATCGAATTTGGACACAATTTGCAGAATCTAAACATGTTTGAGTATTTATATTGGAATCTAAATAAAAAAGAAGCAAGGGATAAGGGAACTGAAGAACAGTATCGGGCATTATCTCAGGCGGTTGTTAAGCAATAACCGCTTGTGAAGATATTTGCTTCTTCTTATTTAATATTCTTGATTAAATTTGGTCCTTTAAAAAGGCAAAAATCCACCTTCTTGTAATATTATTGATAAGTAAAGGTTACCATTAAATTTCACTTCATAAATCCTTTGAAATTGGTCAGAACATAAAAAACATACAACAAATGCTATATATGTTAAGAAGCCGTGGTGCAGGGGACGCGCCGCACGAGGTCTGCGGAGAAGTTAAGAAGCCGTGGTGCAGGGGACGCGTGCGACGGAAGGATCTCTGAAGATCGTCTTCCACAGTGGTTTAATTGTGCGCCGCACGAGGTCTGCAAAGAGTTCAATGCGCAATGAACAAAATATTTTGTTCAGTTGGTAGATGTTAATTTAATACAAATGTAGAAGAAAGAATCAGCGAATTTGAACACAATTTGCAGAATGTAAACATGTTTGAGTATTTATATTGGAATCTAAATAAAAAAGAAGCAAGGGATAAGGAAACTGCAGAACAGTATCGGGCATTATCCCAGGCGGTTGTTAAGTTATACCCGCCTTAGATAAACGTATTTGTAGACGGTTGTTAAGTACCAACCGCTGTGAAGATCTTTACTTCTTTTTTCTCAGGCGGTTTATAAGTAATAACCGCCTGAGATAATCATTTTTGAAATTACAATATGTTATTTAACGGCCTGAGAAGTGTTAATTAACTGACGCGCCGCACGAGGTCTGCGGAGAAGTTGAGAAGCCGTGGTGCAGGGACGCGTGCAAGGATCTCTCAAGATCGTCTTCCACAGTGGTTTAATGGTGCGCCACACGAGGTCTGCAAAGAGTTCAATGCGCAATGAACTAAATATTTTGTTCAGTTGGTAGATGTTAATTTAATACAAATGTAGAAGAAAGAATCATCGAATTTGAACACAATTTGCAGAATGTAAACATGTTTGAGTATTTATATTGGAATCTAAATAAAAAAGAAGCAAGGGATAAGGAAACTGCAGAAGAGTATCGGGCATTATCCCAGGCGGTTGTTAAGTTATACCCGCCTTAGATAAACATATTTGCAGACGGTTGTTAAGTACCAACCGTCTGTGAAGATTTTTACTTCTTTTTTCTCAGGCGGTTTATAAGTAATAACCGCCTGAGATAATCAGTTTTGAAATTACAATATGTTATTTAACGGCCTGAGAAGTGTTAATTAACTGACGCGCCGCACGAGGTCTGCGGAGAAGTTGAGAAGCCGTGGTGCAGGGACGCGTGCAAGGATCTCTCAAGATCGTCTTCCGCAGTGGTTTAATTGTGCGCCGCACGAGGTCTGCAAAGAGTTCAATGCGCGGGAAACGAACCGCTCCCTCGTCTACTCCGCACAGACCTATATAAGGCGCGTCGTCGGTTATGGACAAGCACAAAACTTTTCTCCACTCCTTTCTTCTTCTCCTAGCCCGCCGCCGATTAACCACCACAGCCATGGCCAGCCTTCCACCACCTAGCCCTCCGAGTCAGCCATGCAAGCGGATACGCTGCACCTCCCCCGAGAGGGTGAATGACGACCAGCGCGTTCCACCGCCGGTGCAGCCGGAGCCACCGGTACAGCCAGAGCAATCGGCTCAGCCGGAGAAGCCGACCCTCTCTCCTGCTGCATCGTCGCCGGAGGAGGAGGAGGAGGAGGAGGACGACTTCGACGACGACGACGATGATGACGATGATGACGACGAGTCGTCCTCCGACGACGGCGACGACGAGTCGTCCTCCGACGACGGCGACGACGAGTCGTCCACCGACGACGGCGACGACGAGTCGTCCACTGACGACGGCGACGACGACGACGGCGACCACCACCATGGTGACGACTACGACGACGACGACGACGAGTCGGAGGAGGACCGCTTGGCTTGGTTTGAGAAGCTGGCGGAGAGGATGGAGGAGGCGGGGCCGTAGTGTAGTTTTAGGATTTCAATCAAGTGTTCTTGTACATTTTTCTTGTGTTTTGTACATATTTCAATCAAGTGTCAATGAATACTGGTGGATAATTTGAAGTTTGACATGTTGGAGTGCTTTTAAAAAAATTAAAAAAATTCATACATGTATACAAGTTTTAAAAATATTTTGTTCAGTTGGCATTATCTCAGGCGGTTGTTAAGTAATACCCGCCTGAGATAAAATCTTCCCTGGCGGTTATTAAGTACCAACAGCCTGTGAAGATATTTACTTCTTAATTAATAAACATCATCTCAGGCGGTTGGTAAGTAAAACCCGCCTGCGATAGAGTTAAAAACCGCCTGTGAAAAACCTACGTCTATATAAGGACCCCTCACCGCAGTCAAAACGCAACCCTGGAGAATTTATATCGACGCCGCCAGGCTGTTGAAATTTCCCCTGCGCCGCGCCGCCGCTCCGCCGCCCAGCCCATACTGCCGCGCCGCCGCTCAACCCCGCACCGCCACTTCTCCACCCAGCCGGCCCACCGTGCTGACGCCTCTGCAAGGTAAATGTAGTTTCCTTACTTTTTCTTTGTATATTTTCATTAGCTGATAAGCTGTTAGTTTTGTGTGTTCTGGTATATGGATTCTGTCCTTTTGCATGTGTAAGGACTATGGATTGTGTTCTGGTATATTGATGTATGGACTATATGGATTGTTTCCTTTTTGTACCTATTATGTGACATGAATATGATGTTTAATTAACAGATGCTATTGTAATATATATAAGATGCATCTGGGCCTTGTTTCCCGATATAACGGACTGGATCCCACCCAGACCTAGCCCATGCTGCTGGGCCTGTTTCCCCCTTTGACTCCGTCCGCCTCAAGACGTCGCCCGTCTCCTACATTAGTCGCCCTAATCATACTTGTTATGTCTCTGTAAATTCATTTTATAGAAGACCTTTAGAGAATATTTGTGGCCAAATTTTGTAAATCTGACAAAAAATTCTATTATTGAAGCATGGACCGTCGAGCGTGGATGTATAACATGCCAAGACCCGATCCTATGTACATTCGTAATGTTGCAAATTTTATTGAAGCATCCAAGAGACATGCGAAGTTGCAAAAGATAGATGACATATTATGTCCATGTATCGACTGCGAAAATAAGATTGCTTGGACGGATACTATAGTAATCCAATCTCATTTGGTGAAAAGAGGTTTCAAAAATAACTACACAATATGGACAGAGCATGGTGAGTTAGATACACATGATGTGGATAAAGATGATGAGAGAGGCTCAGATGATGATAATATTCATATCGATGATGGTAGTGACAATCAAGCTGGTGATGATGATGATGAGTTCGATTGTGAGGAGATGTTGCGTCACATTGAACCATATGTACTGACTTCTATGGGAGCAAGCAAAGGCTTAAGTAAAATGGAGACATTGCAGAATGCGGCCACAGAGCTTTTATATGATGAATCAAACGGTTGTGATAAAGAGTTTACTACATTGCGTGCAGTCTTAGAACTACTAAAGTTGAAAGCTACGCACGGATGGTCCAATTGTAGTTTCTCTGATCTTTTGAATCTTCTGGCAGAAATTCTTCCAAATCCAAATAAACTGCCTAGAAGCACTTATAAAGCGAAGAAACTTCTTTGCCCGATGGCACTAGGTGTGACAAAAATACACGCTTGTGTGAACCATTGTATTCTGTATCGCAAAGAGCATGAGCTCGCAACTAGATGCCCCATTTGTGGTGTCAGTAGATATAAGAAGGACTACAATCACCAGTATGTTACCAACATGAAAAAGACTCAGAAGAATAAGAAGTTTATTATTGGTCCTGAAGGTGACGATGACGATACTTCTGGCGATGCAGACGGAAAGAATAAGAGAAAAATTCCTGCATTGGTGATGTGGTACCTTCCGGTAATTGATCGCTTGAAGCGTTTGTTCTCAAACCCTAGGGAGGCTGAACTTATGCGTTGGCATTCCGAGGAACGCAAGAAGAATGAAAAACATATACGACACCCTGGTGATGCAACGCAGTGGAAAAATTTTGATATTCAGTATCCAGAATTTGCGAAGGAAATCAGAAATGTGAGGTTTGCCTTGGGTACAGATGGAATGAATCCGTTTGGTGAAAAAAGGAGCATACACAGCACATGGCCCGTGGTCTTAACTATGTACAACCTACCGACGTGGTTGTGTCACAAAAGGAAATATATCTTATTATCTGTTCTTATCCAAGGTCCGAAACAACCCGGCATCGAAATTGATGTGTTCTTGGAACCTTTAATGGAAGATATGGCGAAATTGTGGAATGAAGGGGTACGTACATGGGATGAGTACAAGCGGGAGTATTTCACGCTAAGAGCAATGATATTCGTTACCGTGCATGATTATCCCGGACTGTTTACATTATCGGGACAAATGAAAGGGAAGAAAGGTTGCGTTAGGTGCGTGGATAGAACTGGATATCTATACCTCACTTCATCCAGAAAGACGGTGTACATGAGACATCGACGGTTCTTGACAGATACACACAAGTATAGGAAGATGAAAGAACAATTTGATAACAAAATCGAAAAAGATACTGCACCGAAACCTTACAGTGGAAAACTTGTGTTTGAAATGGTCAAGAACATTCATATTGCTTTCGGTAAGGGAAAAAAGAGTAAAGGAATTAAGAGAAAGAAAAGTACATCTTCGGATGATACAACTGACATGGCTTTCAAGAAACAATCAATTTTTTTCAAGTATCTTCCGTATTGGAAGAATCTGGAATGTTGCCATAGTATTGATTTGATGCACGTTACAAAGAATGTATTTGACAGCATCATTGGGACCTTGCTGGACATGCCGAGGAAGACAAAGGATGGATTAAATTCACGTATGGACCTAGTAAATCTTGATTTGAGACCAGAGCTTCATCCAGTAGAAAAGGCGAACGGGAAGCATTACCTTCCCCCAGCCAGCTACAACTTGACGCTAGAAGAGAAAAAAGCAATTTGCGAATGCTTGCGTGGGATCAAAGTTCCCACAAGTTTCTCATCCAATATCCGCAAACTAGTCTCGATGAAAGACTTGTCTTTATTCGGTTATAATTCTCACGACTGTCACATGATGATGACAGTTTTCCTTGCCATTGCAATAAGAGTAATCAAACCTGAGCATATAAAAGTTGTCATCACACGTTTGTGTTACTTCTTCAATGCAGTATCGCAAAAGGTGATAGCACGTGAAGATTTAGACTATCTGAAAACATACATCGTCGAGACAATGTGCAAGCTTGAGATGTGTTTCCCACCATCCTTTTTTGATATGCAAGTACACCTAATCATACATCTTGTTGATCAGATAAAAGCATTGGGGCCACTATATTTACATCATATGTTTTCGTTGGAGAGATATTTAGGAGTATTAAAAGGTTATGTGTGGAACCGTGCTCACCCAGAGGGTTCAATTATGGAAGGATACACCACTGAAGAAGTGATTGAGGGTTGCGCTGATTACATCAAAGATGGAAAATCGATAGGTGTGCCTATACCGGTACATGAGGGTAGACTACGTGGGAGAGGCAAAGTGGGTAAGAAAACTTTTATTGTTCAAGATTACAAGAATGTACACCGTGCACATTTTGGTGTACTACAACAGCTCGCAATAGCTGAGCCGTACATCGAGGAACACCAAATTGAGCTTCGTGATAAAAACCAAGACCGCAAAGAGGACTGGATCATGAAAGAGCACAGAAGATGTTTCACTGAATGGTTAATGGACAAAAATATATCATACGGAAACACTATAGAAGAGGCAACAATGAAAAAGTTAGCTTGTGGCCCATCTGCTTTGGTAACATCATGGCAAGCATATGACATCAATGGTTACACATTTTACACTAAAGAAAAAGACGGTAAGAGTGTTGCACAAAATAGTGGTGTTCGTATTGAGGCTTATGATTCGCAAGGGCAGAAGACCACATACTTCGGGTTCATAGAGGAAATATGGGAACTCGATTATGGCGAAAGAATGGTAATGCCCGTATTTAAGTGCCAATGGGTCAAACATCCTGATGGTTTGAAAGTGGACAATTACGGACTGACACTGGTAGACTTGAATAAAGTGGGTTACAAAGATGACCTGTGGGTTCTCGCCGATAATGTTGCACAAGTTTTTTATGTTCAAGATCCAGAAACTGAGAAGTTGCACGTAGTTGTTTCTGGAAAGCAAAATATTGTTGGGGTTGACAATGTGGGAGATAATGAAGAGGAATATAATCAGTATGAAGAGATGTACCTTTTCACCGAACCAGAAAACATCAAGCGCGTAGAGAGAAGCATTAAAAAGAATTTGAAACCCTATATGCGAGAAGATGTCAATGCTGGAAAAAATGTATATAGCAATGCGAGATGATATATATTGTATATATTTGTATCTTCTGAAATCAACTTAGAACAATGTTGGTATATGGATTGTGTCCTTTTGCATTTGTGTACATATGCGTTTGGACTCAATGATTTGGAAGTTTGGAAGCTTGGTCTTTCTTCAGATAATGATGTCTCGGGCGTGTAGCCGATTGAAGGAGGAGCGCTTGGCGTGGCGCAAGAACCATCCCCATGTATGTACATATGGCACACCGGTCACATGGTTGTATATACATATGTATCTGTAATGGACTGATGAACTTAACTGTAGTTTGTTTTTCCGTGTTGTTTGTTTTTGGTATTTTCAATTTCTCCGCGTAGGGTTTCTCTGCGAAGCCTGAATCGGGAGATTTATTGAAGTGGCAGTGCATCGTCCCCGGTAAAGAAGGGGTAAGTCATGAAGAACAAGCACAATATGAGTTTAACTATCGTCCTCCTATTAATAAATTTCTTTTGCAGACTGAATGGGAAGATGGTTACTACCCCCTGACAATCTCCTTCTCTGAGGACTATCCCTTGGTGCCTCCAAGATGCTCCTTTCCATTTGGGTTCTTCCACCCAAATGTCCATCGTTCGGGAGCACTCTGCATCGGGATTCTTGATCAAGAGACTGTAAGATAGACCTATTTTGTTCATGTAATTATTACTTATAATTTTTGTCGAACTTATTTGAACTGGTTTCTTATATTGCTTAAATTATATTTCGTAGGGGTGGTGCAGTGCTTTTACAATCAAAACTATACTACTTGAAGTTCAGCGTTTGCTGCATCAGCCAAATGTGTCTGATGTTGAAAATGATTGCTATAATCTACTTATCAAGGTTAGATGACACTTTGACTTAGTGACCAATGTAGGTTATTCATTCCTCCTTCGACATTTGTTAATTTAAATAATGTCAATATTTTCAGGATCCAGCGGAATATAAGAGACGTGTTCGGGAGCAAGCAGGACGGTACAATTTAGATTGATCGATGGGAGCTTCATCGTCGATCTACAATGAATGTAGCATGATTTTTGTTCAGTGTGTAAAGAAATTATCTTTGAACAATTGTAAAGCCTCTAATGGTGTATTATCACAATTAAGCCAGCCTCACTGGTGATCGAGCATTTCCTATAATGCATTACTTTACTAGTATCCGCTAGCTCATCTGTGTTTTTTTCCTGATACAATTTTGCCTGCACGACTACATGCGGCTGTGATATATAATTGCAACTACATCCCTGTAATTTCAATGAAAACCGCTTATGATAATTAAACAATGACCGCCACTGAAAATACATGATCTTCTTAGGCCGTTGTTATATAATCAAGAACCGGCTATGAAGTTCATTGCATTACAGACGGTTATTAATTAAGAACCGCCAACGAAGATCATGTATTTACTCAGACGGTTGTTCCTTAAAATCCATCTGTGAAGTTCATTGCATTACAGACGGTTATTAATCAAGAACCGCCAACGAAGATCATGTATTTACCCAGACGGTTGTTTCTTAAAATCCGTCTGTGAAGTTCATGGCATTGCAGGCGGTTAATAATTAATAACCGTCTGTGAAGATCATGTATTTACCCAGACGGTTGTTTCTTAAAATCCGTCTGTGAAGTTCGTTGCATTACAGGCGGTTCTTAATTAAGAACCGATTCTGAAGATCATGTATTTACCCAGACGGTTGTTCTTTAAAATCCGCCTGTGTTGTTCTTTCATCACAGACGGTTATTATATCATTCGTCATCACAGTCGCATATTTTTAAGGACCGTCTGTGTTTGAAAAATTGAGGCGCCTGTAAAAATGCTTTTTGTAGTAGTGAGGTAGTCAGGTCAGCTCATCGGCTGTCGGCAGTGCTGGGTTCCTTCCTTCCTGTAAGCGCGCGCGCACGCACGCGCTAGAGTCCAACGACCGTGCACGTTACACTTATTAGCTGCGCGCGCGTGCCTCATAATGGTTCTTCTGCCCAAACACTGCATCGCATCGCCTTAGGAGAATTGGAGCCCGACGCATGCATGCATGCAACTGTATGTGGCAAAGCAAGAGCACGAGCCAGCAGACACCTTAATTTCGTTTCGATGAGCTGTCTGTCGATGATCCGAGTCCGAGCCGGCCTAACAACACAGCATCAACAACAGAAACGATATCAGTGCCAATTCGTTGTTTGTTCATCTGATCTCTAATGCCAAAAACCGTGTACTACTACTACTACGCAAGAATAGTTGAGTTTGAGCTGAGCTGGAAGAAGCCGGGGTGGCGGAGGAGGAGAGCAAATAAGCTACTCCCTCCTTATCTTTTTAATTGACGTTTCAGACAAAGATTTGAACTACAAATGAACTAGTTTTTCCTGTCCCAACGTCAATGAAAAGAATCTAGAGGGAGTACTAGCGGGCGCGCCAGCCAAGGATTGGATGGCGCGCGCGGCCATTCCTGAAAACTCCCGTGGTGGTGGTGCCGCTGGTCTGGCAGGCATCACTCACATGCCCCCAACCCACACCCGCCCGCAATGATCAGCCCCCGGCACATGGGATGCGGCTTGCGGCTGCTCGCTCGCTCGCTCGGCAGATGGATGGACGGACGGCAGGACCAGGGACACGCCTTGACCCACCCCAACACATCGTGCCGGTGCCCAGCACCCCCTACCCCTTCTCTTCGATCGCCCCCCCTCTTATTTCAACCCCAGCATCCACGCGCACACAGCACAGGCCAAGCGACGCCTTATTCCTCTTAAACCACGGGCAGACCAGAGAGAGAGAGAGAGAGAGGGCTTCGGCTCCCTTCCTCCTCCTAAACCACGAGAGCTTGCATGGCGCAGCAATGATATACTAACATTCCTCTGAACTCGCCCACCACCCCAACAAACGAAAAAATAGAGAGAGAGCTTTGCTGCTCCACCTTCTATATCTGTCGATCGTACCTGTAAACTGCGCGCGTGCCCAGGTTCTTGGTTCTTCCTTCCTCTGGCCGGTTGCGCTCCGATTGGTTAATTCTTCCTCTTCTGGTTCGTTCGGAAGAAGCTTCTCCTGCTCTGTCTGCTCACTGGTGGCGCGGCGGCGGCGCACTTCGTTCCGCCTGGCATTCAATCATTCACGCACCTGAATGTGATGACGCGCTGAGCTTCTCGGGAACAACCTCCGCTCCGCTCCGCGGCTGATCAGTTCTCGCCGAGTTCATTTCGAGCCCTGAAAGATCGATGACGCCGGCGGCCAGGACGATGGGCGGCGGCGGCGCCTTCGTCCCCGACGACGACGACACGCCGGAGTTATTGGACCGGCAAATGGGGTGCATGGCCGGCATATTCCAGATTATCTTCGACCGCCAGCGGCTCGTCGTAACCGGGCGGCGGCGCGGCGGACGACGCCAAGCGCAGAAGAAGAGGCTGCAGCCTCCGCCTCCTCGTCAAGCGGCTTCAGCAGGTAGGGATTCCTTTCCTCCTGGCGGCGATTGCTCTCTCTGCTGCAGCATCTTCACGTATCTCAAAGTGTTCAAAATCCTTTATCCCCCGGCCGCTCTATCTATTGTTTCGTTTTGTGTTAATTTCTTATAAGGACTGACGATCCTATTTTTTAATCACGCTCTTAGCTGCTCTCATCCTGGTAGTATTGTTGACTAGAGCTTATTAGAAAGTTAGATGCTTTTTTGGCCCCTAAAAAAAAGAGCTGGTACTTGTGTGCGTTAAAAACTCGAGTCCTTCTATGCTCGTAGACGACAGTTGGAAGGTTCAGCAAAGAAACAATGGATAAATAAAAAAAATACGTAGTACCTTGGTCGGTAAGTAAAACTGTTCTCAAGTATAATAAACTGGTTCCGGCGCAGCCAACTTTCCTGGAAATTGCAAGATGGAAATGAAAATAATCAACTTGACACTAACAGAGTTTGTACTTTCTTTTACTGTTAAGAGATAAGAGGAGGATTCTACTGTAAGTCATACAAGTACTACACTGTAGCAGTTGTTGCATGCAGTAATTGTGATCATAAAACCAGTTCCTTAAGATGTGCTAATGACAATAAATAGCCCTTTTTTGAGCACTAAATGAACAAGGAATCGCTATGATGACATCCAATGAATGCGTATTCTGTCGGTATCCAGAAATAGCATGGCATTACTATTCGCGCTCAATGAAGAGGACAGCCGAACAGTTCCTTATTAATTTCGTTCCTGTGTATTCAACTGAAGAGGACAGGCTAACATTTTTTTTAAAAAGAAAAGTTAACCCCTTCTCGTAATGACAGCTTAGTTGAAGAGGACACGTCAACAATTGATTATAAAATCTCGATTTATGCAATGATGCGAATATGTAAATCATTCATAACCTTACGCTCTTACCCATGATTTGCATCAGCATGACATATAACAAATTGTTCTATTACCTTTGTTAAATATTTGGCTGCAATTCTTATAACTCCCTATCTTGACCAGGCGATACTCTTCCAAAGAGCAGCAGCAATGTTCCAGTTCAAAGTTCAAGTGCATCCAAGATCGTTCTGGTAAAGTTTTCTTACCTTGATTGGACAACATTTTTGTTTTTGGCCAGGAAAAATAAAAACGTTCAATGCATAAATCAGAAGTATCGGACAGCATCAAGAAGCTGGCACTAACCTATCAGTTGTTTATGCAGGAGAAAACATTCAGCAAATGTATGACCGAGAATAGTAGCCTTTCAAATGAATCGTCAAGAGCATCTTCTTCTTCCTCGTCGTGCTCATCCTTCTCGTCACTTGATGGCGATAAATCGATCCAACAGGAGCTTCCTTACACCAATGAGGAGCTCTTTGTGCAGCAGTCACTGAAGAGCTCGCCAAGTTTGAAGAGCACTGGCATGAACACTAAGCCTGGGCATCCCAACGTCCCTTTCAGAGACATTGTGAAGGACTCTCTCAACAGGGACACTGGGGGCCTAACTGTAAAGACCTCAGTGCAGGAGGCGAGGAGAAATGGGCAGTACAAGGACTCGCCAAGGCCAGTGCTTCTCTCCAAATCAATGGATGGAAGCATTTTCATTGGGATTGATAGGAGCACAAATATTCCTGCTAATGTCACAGATTCTAGCAGGCGTTTCCAGGAGCAGTCACGCTTCTCATGTGATGATCGAAGACTCCAGCGGCCAGCTGAAACCCCGGAAAGCAAAAGGGTTTCCACGAGGCTGAATGAGCTTCCTAGATTGTCTTTGGACAGCAGGAAAGAATCTCTTAGTCCAAGCTCACGCCTGAAGAACTGTAGTTACAAGAGAATTGATGCTACACTCCTAGACACCTTGAAGCCTCAAGATTCCCCAAGCCACAAGAGAGCCAACAGTGTCATTGCCAAGCTAATGGGATTGGAAGAAGCAACAGCTGGTGACTATGAGCCTTCTAGATCACCACAACCTGTCCAAGTCACTCAATATGAGCAGCCATCACGTTCCCCAAGAAGCACCTGCCAGGATTCCTGTGTTTTGCAGCTGAAGAATGACTTTTCAGTACTCAACACCAAGCCTTCCCCAAGAATTGTTTCTGAAGCCGCTCCTTGGAGGCAGCAGGACAGAGGTGCTACCATTTTCAAGGCACCCCAAAGTCGAGGAGCTGAAGTGAGACCAAGAACCGTGTCTGTCTATGCTGATATAGAGAGGACACACGGGGGCCTTGACTTCTTAGGATGTAACAAGGACTTCAGAGCACTCAGAATATTGCATGCAAAGGATGCTACGAGGCAGAATGACAGCAATGTCGGATCACTGGCTGTTCAAAGGATAGGAGATGATATAAACACCAACTCCAGAAACTTTCAGGCTCCCATTGTGGTCATCAAACCTGCAAGAACCACAGGGAAAACAGGGGTTTTAGTTTCTTCGGTTGCTCCTGTTTCAGATCTTAGAAGCCTCAAAAAGTTGCAGCCCAGAGATTTACCTCCCCCTGCCAGAAATGAGACCAGCATAAACGAGATGAACAATTCTAGGATGGCAAAAGTTCAATCAAAGTCTGAAGAATCTATCTGTGGTGCAAGCTCACCGAGGCCTACAGGCTCGTCAAGCCCCAGAATGGCCCAAAAGAAATCAGAGTCTGAGAGAAAGTGTCGTCCACCGGTCTCACCAAGATCTCCAAGTAAGAAGTCGAATGAAGCCGCTTCTCCAAGAGGACGAACAAGATCAAAGCCTTCTCAAGTAAAGAGCCCCCAAGATAATGAGGTCATGCAGAGTACAGGGAGAAAAATCAGCTTAGTGAAAGAAGTCGATGTCAGCATTATGAACTGTCAAAAGCCTCTGGCTGTCAACTCATTGTTTGCTCGACCAAGCAATACTGCTGCAACATCAAGTCACAAGGTACAGAAAGGAACACCGTATTTAAAAGCCATCAAAAGTTCTACAATTTTCCTTGCTTACCATGCTGATTTTACAGCAAAGATACTTACATTGTGAACAATATCATTTACCTTTTCAGGGTCCTTCAAATCTAGCTTCAGACTTACTGGAGAATATCCCAAGCCTTGTTTCTGTCCTCGACACATCATTCTATAACAAAAGGATCTCAGATTCGTTCAAAGGTGAGAAGTTTACACAGTAATTAGATTACGTGCTTTACTTTGCAGCATAAGGTAACTGAAATGTTTCCTGCAAGAACAATTGCATGATATATCCTACTGTTTAGTCCCATTCAATTCGGATGACCACAGTGTTATGCAAATGACAAATATAGTTAGCTGTAAGCGTGCTGGTAATGCTAGAGACAGATAATTTGCAATTAAAGCTACAGGTAGAATGTGGTCCTACGATTGAGAGGAACAACAGCAAGATGTGCACAACAGTGCATGCCTGCAACCCCACAAGTAGCACTTGCTCATGCAGGTGCATGATGTATGTCTTTTGGTGTGCATACAAGCTAGTGTAGATGTGACCACAAGTGTCCCCCTCTACAACTACACCTAGTGTGTATGATTAGATGGATCTGTAGGTTCACAGTAATTTTGTGTCTCCTGTCTCATACATGTTTTCTTCAGTTGAATAATCTGATAGTGAATCCTATATTTCTATTTGGCACATATTTTTTTTATTTTGCGGTGTAGTAAGTATTGTCAACTGAATACCATTTATTACCCGTTCAGATGGTGAGATACATACTTCAGAGGAGTGCTGGAACCCAAACAGCCTGCCTGACACACCACAGTCAAAGACGAGCAATGAAGTCAACCAGATTAAAACAGATAACTTGGAAGTCCTCATCCAGAAGCTTGAGCAGCTGCAATCAATGAACGAAGAAGCTGCAAATATCAAAGAAATCACGACATCAGTTACTTTAAACAAAGACCATCAGTATATCTATGATATACTCTCAGCATCTGGTATTCTGCACAAAGAACATAGTTTCACAGCATTTGCTGGCCAACCCCTCTCATCCAGTTGTCCAATCAATTCGGAGCTCTTCCTTATTCTTGAACAAACAAAACCAGAGTTTGTTTCAGCAATTCAAGAAGCTCGTGGAGCAAAGAGAAGATCTAAGCCTTACACAGGAAAAATTCACCGAAGGCTCGTGTTTGACCTAGTAAATGAAATCATTGGTCAGAAGATGAACGTAAGTAGATCCGCAAGTCAACCAGTAAAGTTTCTTCAGTCAAGGAAGTTAAGTGGCCGGCAACTATTCAAAGATTTGTGTGCTGAGGTTGACAGGCTCCAGCCTGGGAGGTCACCATGCTCTGAAGAGGATGAGGATGGACACGTGATGTCGCTTGAGGATAATGTACTGGAAGACTGGATGATCTTTGACTCTGAGATACATGGCATGGTTTTGGACATCGAAAGATCCATCTTCAAGGACCTTATTGATGAGGTCATTGGCGGTGAGGCTACAGAGAAGGTGCAATGGAAGCTGGGGAGGCAGCTGTCGTTCAGTAGTATAAACTGAACATGCTTCGTAGCTATTATTTACATTATTAAGAAGCTCAGAAACTAGTAGATGTAACCTTTTTTCTGTATTTTTCTGAAGACTAAATTGTACGATTTTAAATCATCGATATACTGGCTCTATGCCATCATCACTAGAAGAAGCAAGTTAATGAGTATATAATTTTCTTAGTAGACTCTTCTCTGGCTGTGACATTCTTTTGACTGAACCCTGTTGTTGTTCTAGACTACAAAAGCTATTTTGTTTCGTTTATGAACTAGTCATAAGAAGCAATAGTTTCACTCGATCTGCATGACTGCATCTATAAGGGAAGGCTTCTGCATTCCAGGAACACCTCACACTATTGTAGATATTGTTTCTTGCCACTCTGCCAGACTGACACCCAGTTGGAGTTCCAACCCACTAGTCCTCAAACAGTTTATACACATCCAAAAGAAAGCAACAGTTGTAATCCGACAATAGCACGGGCCACACTATCAATGAAACAGATCATTACTCAACGAGAGATAACTGTAGCAGAGTCAGTGCCAGTCTGCCAGATCGTCTGGTACACCACCATACATGACACAGGACGCAAATTGGCAACCAACAGAGAGATGAATCGAACAGCCAAGGACGAGCATTTTCTGAAAGTGACAACAGAGCAAGGCTTACCTCCAACCCCGACCGGCGCGCATGCCAATCTTCAACAGTGAACAGATCAAGATTGCAACGAACGATACCCCCCCCCCCCCCCCCCACCAGTCAGATCCATCTGAGTCTGACCCAGAAAGAGTTTATCCACGGTGAATAATAGTGCGTTTCAGTACTGTCAATAAGATCTCAACGCAGGCTTTTAATCGCCGGGGATTCATCAGGCTCGGGGACATGTGACCTGCAAAAAAAAAAAAAAATGGGCACGTGCCGTGAGTTTTGAGTCACGGAGAAGGACAGGCACAAGCACACCCAAAAAGGTCGGAGCACACGGAACGCTGGACCCGCCATGGTACTGGCGATACGTGGTGTCCGCTCAATCACGCCCCATCGGTGGTGGAGAAGCCAGATCAAGAGGATCGGCGCGGGGAGGACCCTACTACCTTCATGTCACACGCGACAGCAACATGCTGAGACGCCGCCAGCTCGACGTGCTCACAGGTGCTCTACATATCCCATTCCGCTCTCAAGCATTTCGCCGAGCACGGTGTGGGCGTGCCGCAGGCAGGTCGCCTAAGGGCACCGTGCTGCCGCGAGCATCGAAGAGTTTCTCGATAATGGATTTCTCACCCTGCACCACCGACCACGGCGGGGGCGAGAAGGCTGAAGGCGAGGTGCCCGACGGCAGTCGCGCATCGAGAGCACAGGGGCGAGACGGCTTCCCGACTTCCGAGAGCGCGGGCAAGAGAAACCGGTCCCTGCTCCGCTCCGCCTGCAATGACCAATGGGCCGGAGGAGGCTACTGGACCGTTATGGCCTAGAAGAAACCCGCGTAAAGGGCCCGGACGCGGAGAACAGAAGCAAGGAAAAGAGACGCCGCATGGGGCCGCATCTTCTTATGTGTACTAGTGAATGAAATTGTCAGGCTGGACTCTGGCTTAGCTTTGGGCCGGGCCAACGGCCGAGGCCGAAGCTGACCACAGCTTTCAAGGCGGAGGAGCTGCGGCCGCAATACACGGGCGTCACATTCACTAGCCTTTTTTATCTTTCCGGTGACCAGGGCGCGGCACCAAATCCGGCCGCGATCCGCGTCGTCCCCCCGCGACATCAAATCAAGGGTCTTCCCTCAAATTGGGAAAAAAAAACTGATTATGAACAAGATATCAGTGCGAAACAGAAGTACTCCGATTAACGTAACTTTTTTCAAATTCTCTGTCGTATCTGCAAGCAAATAAAGTGCAGCCACGCTATATATGAACTACGGCATGACCGCACGTCGAGCCGTCAAGCAAGTTGCGCGTATTATATATGTACTCGTATAC
Organism: Tuctoria greenei; assembly: GCA_036927565.1. Taxonomy (NCBI): domain Eukaryota; kingdom Viridiplantae; phylum Streptophyta; class Magnoliopsida; order Poales; family Poaceae; genus Tuctoria; species Tuctoria greenei. Next base: position 218,224,999 of record JAYESD010000004.1, on the reverse strand, counting down.
TGCCGTGCCGCCAGGTGCATCTGCACGCACGCACGCAGCGACCCCAATTTGGCGTCGTGGAGACGTTTAATAGTGGCCGGCCGCTGGATAACATAAACTAGTAGTACACATGCACGTACTACTACTGGTCCTACTACTAGTGTGTCTTCGTTCCAATTTATTAGTCATTCCAAAAATTATATTTTCAAAAAATTACTTATATACCTATGCCTATTTCTCTCCTTCCCTATATCTCATCATTTGGAAGGATTACACCGCAATCTTTTCACAGCTCCTTAATACCGAGTCAACACGATAACTAATCGGGAGTTTCGGGACGCTAGCTAACTAGATATTGCAAATTGCCGGGAAGTCATGAGAGAGATAGAGAAAAGGGGTCGGGTTGATTGGGTTAAGAAAGGGACAGGCAGCAGCAAGTTGCAGCAGCACAAGATCAAAAGCCTCTCCTTTTCGTCTGGACAATATATTCTGCTAGCTCTGCAACTTGGCCAATGCAAGAGGATCGACGCACGACGCGACGCGACGCGACAGTACGCGGCCTTTGCGTTTTGTGTGGTCAGGGGTGTACCGGGTAGCCATTTGTCTGCTTCGTATCGGCAGTCTGCTCCCCCCGGCCTCTCTCTTTACTCTTTTGATCTCGTGCTGCAACTGCAACTCACTGCTGCTATTCGTTCCGTTCACCATTTCTGACTGATAGATTGTATGTCGCTGAATGATCACTATAGGTCATGGTCTCTTATATTTATAGAGGAATATATATACATGGTATGTTACATGTGTTTCAAAAATAGATGATTCCTTTCTATTTATAAATATAGACCACTATGCATAACATATTCTCTACCAAATATAATACTGATACATATGGTAGTCTATCTAGCATACCAAATATACTTTCGACATATATAGTAGCCAATATATCATGTCAAGTATACTTCTGACATATATGACAATCAATATAGCATACCAAATATTGATACAGGCTTCCATGTTTAACATCCTCTCAATCTGGACGGTGTGATACTAAGTTCAGATTGCGTCAAAAATTATTGAAAGAGGAGACCGATAATGGCTTGGTCATAATGTCAGCGAGCTGATCTTTAGATGATATAAATCTCACATCGAGTTGACGAGATGATACTCGTTCACGAACGAAGTGATAATCAACCTCAACATGTTTCGTCCGCCGATGAAAAATTGGATTGACAGATAAATAGGTGGCACCAATATTATCGCACCACTGACTAGGTGCTCGTGACTGCGAAATCCCAAGCTCACGCAAAAGCACATGAATCCTAATCAATTCTGCGGTAGCATCAGCAACTGCCTTATATTCAACCTATGTACTTGAATGAGACACTGTTGGTTGTTTGCGTAAACTCCAAGAAATAAGATTGCCACCCAAAAATATAGCATAGCCACCAGTGCTTCGACGATCATCAGGATTCTCAGCCCAATCAGCATCTGAGAAGGCACTAAGTAGTGAAGAGCCAGACTTGGTGAATCATAATCACATATCAATAGTTTCATGAAGATATCTTAGAATCCTTTTAACCGCCGCCCAATGTACAGTAGTTGTAGTTGATAGAAATTGGCAGACTCTGTTGACACAGAAAGAAATATCAGGCCTTGTTAATGATAGATATTGGAGGGCACCAACAACACTTCGATATCTTGTAGTATCATCAGACGATAGATTTTCACCCATATCTAGTTTCAACTTCTCAGTGGGAACCTGAAAGTTGCCTAGAGAGGGGTGAATAGGCTAATCGATCTGAAATGACTCAATAAAACGAAATTAGCACTTAGGGGGCAGACTAGTCCGGTCTAGGGGCGGACTAGTCCGGTCCACCTGCAGGGAAAAGTTAAAAGGGATTCCTAACAAGTTTTAGTTGAATTTTTGTGATGCGAGATGTGTTAGAATGATTCAGTGAACCTTAACAAGTTATAGAACAAGTATGAAGCTAAGGATCACGGTGAGATGAAAAACGATGAACGAAAAACAATAAAGCTAACCCTAGAAGCGATATGCGATAAATGAAGGCGAAGTACATAAGGGACACAAATATTTTACCCCGAGGTCAATCCCACACAGGGATCTACGTCCCCGTTGAGGAGTCCACGAAAGACCGGACTCAACAACCCTTCCCTCACCGAGTTTGCCACTAGAGCCAAACCGATTCTCCACCATCACAAGGGTGAATACAAGATACGTTGGGGCTTCTCACAATCCGAGGCTCCCACCACAAATATGATCACAAATCACAAAGAACAACTCAAGCCACAGATCACAATGATTCAACAAGTGCAAGAGATCAAACTAAGAGCCAAAGAGCGGTGTTCTTCCTCTTCTTCACCTCCCCCAAACCCTAATCTACACAAGAATTAGTTTTTGAGGGAAAGTAGGCAAGAAGGAGGCTTTTGAAGGCTCAAAGTTTGTTGTGGCGGCGCTAGGGTTTCAAGGTTTTTCAAATGAACCCGGAGGTCCTCTATTTATAGAGGATCTGGGCCCATACTGCTGACCTCAGCAGATGGGCAGATTAGTCCGGCCTATGGCCCGGACTAGTCCGACCTTTGGGACCACTGCCGTCCCTGACAACTGCCACACTGCACGGCAATTGTCACGCTACCCGCCAAAATTAAATTCAAACAGTCACTTCATAACGGAATAGTCCGGTCTAAGCCGGACTAGTACGATCTCACACATAACCTTTTGTTCCGTGTGAAAACGGACTAGTCTGGAGACCACGGATTAGTCCGGCCCCCAGGGCGGACTAGTCTAGTCTCCCAGACTTAGTCACTGAAGCACCCAACTTTCACCAAATCTGACTAGTCCGACCTCCAGAGCGGACTAGTCCGATCTTAGTCAGGACCTCTTGGTCCGGACTAAAACGGACAAGTCCGAGGTTTCAGGACTTAGTCTCGAAAACCCACTCCATGAGTATCCCAGACTAGTCCTTCCCACTACGGACTAGTGTAAGGATCGAAACGCCCAAGAGGGGGGGGTGAATTGGGCTTTCTTTCAAATTTTAAAGCAATTAAGATTAACAATCTAAAGCCCAATTCCCTATGCAATCAATATAAATTAAAGTTGCGGAATGAAGATTGCATATGAGTAAAAAGGGAAAGGGATGCAAACGCTCAAGGGACACGGAGTTTATCCCGTGGTTCGGTGAGATCACAAGGATCTTCCTACGTCCACGTTGTGGCACCCTCCGATGGGTTTTGCCACTCCCAAGTCACCGAGACAAGGGGCTTCTTCACTATTCTTCTCCGTTCGCCCACCTCGGCAAGGTGGAGTTCAAGCCTTGTACACTTTTGGGATCCTCCGGGCTTCCACAATCCACTTGGCAAGCTCCGGAAGTTACACACACCAAGGGACACTCCCTTGTGGCTCTCACTACGCTAGAGACTCCAATCACCTAGAGTGGAGGCACCCAAGCACTATCTCTAGCTAGTTCTAGCCTATCTCTTGGTGTACAAATGATGAGTAAATGATGTGAAAGTGGTAGCTCTCTTGCTTGAATGCTCTAGGATGTGTAGAGTATGTCTGGGCTTCAAGTCTTTTCGATTTGACAGGTTGAAGGGGTATAAATAGTCAGCCTCCACGAGATAGCCGTTGGAAAAGTAGGCTGACATCACTTCTCTGCGAACACCGGATGATCCGATGTCTCCCCTTCAGTTGTCATCGGTCAAAGCCAAATTAGCTGATGTCACTGTGTCAGATATGACCGTTGTTAGACCGATGTTGATCTGTCTTCTCATCGGATGATCCGGTGGCTCTTTCTCCAGAATTTTGCTTGATCTTGAGGCATACTGGAGTAATCGACCGATGTGTGTAAGTCTGCACATCGGATGATCCGGTGCTTCACTCGGTCCAATGGTATTGCAATCTGTGATGATGGACCGATGTCACTGAGCCACTCACATCGGATGATCCGGTGAGTGCATTTGTCTGAGGTCTTCTTCTTCAATTGAACCAACTTGACCGATGTAGTCAACTCATATAGCGTCGGTTGATCCGGTGTGTTCAACTTGTTGACTTCGAGTTGTTTTGAGTTGTTCTTTTGGAATTTTGAACTTGTGACCTCTTTGACACTTGTTGGAAATGTTGTTTTGATTGTCTTCAAGCATTGAGTGATGTCAAATTAGAGCTTTCACTTCTTGTCTTCATATGATTTGATTTGATCTCATTCGTTGATTTTATATGGGTCTCCAATGTAATTTTGATTTCATTTGATTGAGTGTCATTGAGACCTTGCATTCACAAATTCATTAGTAATATCGAATGGTTGTCATTAATCACCGAAACCGTACCTCATGGGGCCTAGATGCTTTCAATCTCCCCCTTTTTGGTGATTGATGACAACACAATAATTTAAAGCGCAATGATAATGAATTTGATGATAATACTCAAGAATATATGCAATGAATGCAACATAAGATACATTAAGTTTGCAAAAGAGATTTGGTGCGAAAAGCTCAATTGATTAAAATCATAAGCAAATGAGACAAGTGAAAGAGTGCTTAATTAAAATTACAAAAGAGTACTCAAGCAAGAATACAAAAGATAAACACACACTCACACACTCCCCCTAAACACGTACTCCCCCTGAGACTGCTACTCCCTCTGACTCTCCTACATCTTCTCCCCCTTTGGCATCAAGACACCAAAAAGGGATCAGAACGCCTACTGACCCTGAGAGCTAGGCGCGAGGACGAACTGAGCACCGTCGCAGTCGTCGGAGCTGGAGTCGCCGGTCGAAGGAGCTGCCGGAGCGGTGGGAACTGGAGGGTCCGCTGCCGGTGCTGGAGGAGAGGGAGCAGGTACTGAAGATGCTGGAGGAGCTGGAGGAAGTGGAGCGCTCACCACGGACGCCGGTGTCTGCTGGAACAAGGTCGTCGCCGGCAGTGGTGAGTGAATCGGTGCGCTAGGTGCCAGAAGTGGTGACATGCTGATCGAAGGGATAGGAGTAGTGGGCACCTGAGCAACACCTGGAGCCAGTCCCAGTCCAGGCTGCTGTGAAGGAAGGGCGATCCCGGTCTGAGTGTAAAGGTTGGTGATCAACCCTAGGATCCCCATCATGGCCTGCTGGGTCTGCTGCTGCTGGTCGAGGGTACGGCGGTGCATCTGATCGACCAGGTTGGTGAACCGGTCCGTATCCTCTCGCCTCTGACGGGCGATCTCCAGCTGGAGCTCCTGCTGCTGCCGCTGCAGCTGTGCCAGGTGAGCAGCCTGCTCTGCCCTGGCCTGCTCAGCAGCGAGCCTGTCCTGGCGCTGCTGCTCGATCATCTGCTGGAGGAGGGAGGACAGCTCCGACGGCTGTGACACCTGCGCCTCGGACACAGGAGGTGGCGTCGGTGGCGGAGCAGCTGATCCTCCGGCCTCGGCGTCGTGCTGCCTCGGTGAAGGTGGAGGAGGAGGGAAGTACTCCTCGACACTGTCGTCTGTGTCGCTCTCGGACCAGACGTGCTGCAAGTCCTCCCCCTGAGCCTCAGCCTCAGCAAGCCTCTCGTCCTCTCGCTCTAGGTCGGACCAGTCTTCCTCTGACAGACGGGCTCGGACCTGGCGCTCAACTGGACGACCAAGGCGACGGTCTCCAGGAGCAGAGGCACGATAGTGGCCAAAGCGAGTCACACTCTCGTCAGCTAGCCGGGCTTGTGCTGCATGACCCTCAGGCACCACCATAGAGCAAATGAAACTGATCCAGTGCCCATAGACCATCTGCCTCATCATGCCGATTCCATCAGTGATTACGTCCTCCATCTCGCAGAGAAGTATGTCCACGATATCGAAATCCATCCCGTTCATTATGTAGAACAGGAGGGTCTGCTGGAGACTCGTGAACCCCTCCAAGTATCCTGACCTCGGCAGGAGCGTGCGGCGCAAGGCGAGGTGCACAATGCGCGCAGCAGGGGTCAGGAGAGCTGGGACTCTCGGCTGGTCTGGAGAGAACGAAGGGCCAAACAAGGAGCGGATCTCGTCCAGCTGTGGTGCTACCCCTCCAGTAAGTGGCCTCCTCGGTGGATCTGCCTGCCCATAGACCTTCTCGTGTATGCTGGTGTCGTGCAGGTCCAAACCAAGAATATGCCCCAATGTCTGCCTCGAGAGATGGTAGTGCTGACCATTGAACATGAAGGCAATTGATCTTCTGCCCTCTGAGATGTACAGGGTCGCGTAGAAGACACGGACCCATTCTTCCACATACGCACTTCTCTCATAATCCAATAGCTCCACCAAGCCCCTGTATCTCTCAAAGAAGGGGCGGACATCAGTCTCCGCGGCCACTGCAAGCTGCCTCCAGTCCAAGTGGTTGTGCTGAAAAAGCTTGTGCCCTCGGCGCTTGTAGGTCTCATAGAGAGACGCCTGGGTGACAGTCCAGAAGCGACTGTCTACAAGAAGCTCTCGGGGCTGTGGGAACCACTCCTCAATCAGGACACTCCACCTGAGCTTCCGGAGTTGCTTAGCCTTCATCTTCCGGTAGTCCACAAGACGGACTCCTTCACCGACCCGGACGGTCGTGTCCATCTCATGGATGTCCCTCGCAGCCTCCCTGTCCTCACGACGGTCGGCAGCCGTCGGTCTCGGACGAGGAGTAGCCTCGACATGACCCCCTCGAGTCCGGGCTGAGCGCCGGCGGACGAGAGGCTCAACCGGCTCCTCTTCGGCGTCGGAGTCGTCGACCACGGGAGGCGGTGCTTGGGTGCGGCGGCGGAGGTGGCGGCGAGTAGGGCGAGCGGCGGCGGCGAGAGAGAAGGATCGGGGAGAGAGAGCGAACGGCGGCGGCGCGGGTGTTTAAATAGTGGGGCCCAAACCCTAGCCGTTTTTTAAACACCGGATGGACCGATGATAGATGCAGTGAACATCGGTCAATTGCAACAGTAAGGATATTCAAGAATTGCTGTTGACATCGGATGAACCGATGATTAGGGTTTTGAACATCGGTCGAATAGCACAGTAAGGGTGTTCAACCGAGTGATATTGACACCGGATGATCCGACGTTAGAGGGAGGTAGACATCGGTTGAATAGATCACAGCTCCAGAAGAGTGAACATCGGATGGACCGATGTTTTTCGGAATGAACTCGTCGGATCATTATGAATTCAGACAGAATTTGGCTTTGAAGATTGAACACCTATTGGACCGATGAGGGTTTGACATAGGCATCGGATAATCCGATGACAACAGAACGAAAACATCCCATATATGTCCTTTGACCAAACAATCGAGGAGAAACACATGTCTTAGGACTTTTTGGGCAACCCCTTACCCCTCAAGAAGCTAATATGCCAATAGCTTGGCTAGACCTTAACGCAAATGGAACATCGAGAAAAATGGAGGAAAATATCCAAATAAAATGTAAGGCCCATGCTTTGTGAGGTAGAGTATGAAGACTACTATCTCAATGAAGCATGTTCCTCTAGGCATTAACGTACCTAACATTTTGTTCTTTTCACCTTATATGAGTTGAGATATTGCATTTCAAACAAGTCTCTTTCTCATGAGGTGGGTTCCCCTTTGTGACAATCTACCGTTATGCAATGCCAAACAAATTATAATGCAAGATATTGAATGAGTGCAACTTTATATGGCAGGGATCATGCAAGGCATAAAATAAATCTATCTTGCCAAGTTTGAACCTTCCAAAGGCTTCCTCAGGGAAAACTACTTCTAGCTTGCCCCTATCCTTTGGGAGTTAGACAAGACCTATATGATATGCATCCTTACATGAACATGGCAACTTACATGACGTTAGATGCATCTAGCACATTTAATTCACTTATAAGTCTAGAAAAGGTTTTCTCATCAAGTGGTTTTGTGAAGATATCCGCCAATTGTTCTTCGGATCTAACACCTTGCAAAGAGATGTCTCCTTTAGCCTCATGATCACGCAAGAAGTGATGGCGAATATCAATGTGCTTAGTGCGGGAGTGTTGAACGGGGTTTCTAGCTATCTTAACCGCACTTTCATTGTCACAAAGGAGAGACACATAATCATACAAGCATTCATTTGGCATGACATGGGGCCTAGATGCGGAAAGATATAGCAATAGACTATTTATGGAATGGTAATTTGATTTGACAATAGGGTTACCGTCCATATCCGCGTTGGGCTCCCATTCTCAACTTTCTTCAAGAGGTCCTTGGTAGATTTTCTTTGATGGTGGAGGTCCCCTCTTGAAGTCACCTCGTGGATGGTTACGTGTTCTTGACTTTAGGCACCCAAGCTAGCTTTGGTCCTTGTATATGTGATACAAGTGCTTTTGGGACCCAAAGTTGCTTGGGGAGCTTCCCTTTCATCCCCTTTACGTTCATGCCAATGAATTTTGCCTTCACCTTAGCACCTACTTTGCTCAACAAATAATAGTGATTCTCAAAGGTAGATGTATAGTTAGTCGGCAATTTTGGAGAAGGTCGGTTAGGTAGAGGGCACTCCCTTGTATGGTGACCGGTGACCTTGCAATGTTGGCAATAGGAGCCAACTTCCTTGATGAAGCTTGTTTTGAGCTCCGGTGAGGGCACCTTTCCTTTGTTGGGCACCGGGAAGGATCCAAGTCCTTTCTTGTTGAAGCCCTTTGCTTGATGGAAGAGGATTTCTTTATGTTTGTCTTCTCCCTTAGATAGTCTTGCTAAGCTTGTGCGGAGACTTTCAATCTCCTCCATCAACTCCTTTTCCCTAGCATTTTCTTTCATGGGCAAAGACTCATGGAAAGCATTAGTAGCATTTGAAATAATGGGTACCTTGCCATCAATAGTTTCTTTCTCCTTATTTTTTAATTTTAGTTCGATGGCTTCATACGAGAGATTAAGTGCATGATGCTCTTGAACTAACTCATTGTGCTTATCCGAGAGCGTTTGATGAACTAAGCCAAGCTTATGATTGTCTAGCTCAATTTTAGCCTTATCTTCTTCAATTTGCTTGACATAGGTTTTGAGCGTGTCATGCTCTTTAAGTATGCTTTCATACTTGCCAAGCAAATCAAGATTAGCATTTTCAAGTTTAGCATGAGCTTGTTCTAGCGCCTTGACTTTGTTCTTTTCCCTTTTAATGATGGTGTGATATTCATTTATCAATGAAGTTAATTCATCGGGGGAAAGTTCATCATCACTAGAGTCGTCACATACCTCAAAGTTACCTTTCGCCATGAGACACATGGGAGGTGGAGGAAGAGGTGAATCATCTTTGTTGGCAATGGCAAGTCCGGCCAAGTTTTCTTCTTCTTCTTCACTCTCTTCTTCACTTGACTCTTCGTCGGTGATCCATTCATTCCCCTCACACATGAACACTTTTTGAGGTCCTTGTCTTTTCTTTGGAAAGAATTTTGACTTTTTGCCTTTGTCAAATTTCTTCTTTCCAAACGTTCTTGCCTTGGGCTTGACCTCTTCTTCTTCATCCTCGCTATCTTCAAGCTTGTGATACTTGCTCTTGTGGTTCTCCCTTCTCTTGTCCGGTTTTGGACAATCGTAGGAGATGTGGCCTTGTTCACCACAATTGTAGCATGTTTTGTTTTCATCTTTTCTTGGGAGGAAGGCTTTCTTCTTTGGATCAAAGGAGTATCCCTTCTTTGCAATCTTGGAGTTTAGACGTGAGAATTTTCTCATCATCAACGCAAGCTCATCATCGTCATCTTCGCTTGTTGCTTGCTCTTCTTCGCTTGAGCTAGGCTCAACCACTTTCTTTTTCTTGGGAGTTGTCTTCTTGGTTGAAGCCTTGAGAGCAATAGTTTTTGATGATGACTCCTCCATCATTCCAAGTACGCTCATCTCATGAGCATGAATTTCTCCAATGAGCTCCGAGACTTCAATGTTGTCAAGTGATTCCTTTTGGAGCATTGAGTTGATAATGTTGTACTTGGGCTTGGGTAGAAGCATGAGGATCTTGCGGTTGATAAGTCCCTTACCAAGAGAAGCAATGTCAAGTGCGTTAATCTCCTCAATGAGCACATTTAAGCGAGAAAACATTTGGTTAACATTCTCATGAGGAAGCATTTTGAATTCATCATACTTAGATTTTAGCAAGTGATATTTGAGTTCTTTAACTCGAGATGATCCCTCATGAATTTCAATTAAACATGCCCAAATTTAACAAGCTTTTTCTTTACTAGCAATTCTAGAAAAAACATCTTGACTTATGCATTCATAGATGGCATTTCTAGCCTTAGCATCCCATTTTACTTGATCACCAACATAATTGAGATCTCCAAATCCCGCATGTGTCGCTTCCCAAACTTCGGGAGCAATAGCCTCTAGGTAGGCACGCATGCGTGCTTTCCAATAGGCAAAGTTCTTGCCCTCGAAGGTGGGAACCGAACCCCCATTCTTGGCCATTTAAGCTCTCTAGCGGTGAAGCTAGGATGATCCTATGAGCAACCAAGCTCTGATACCAATTGTAAGGATCGAAACGCCCAAGAGGGGGGGCGAATTGGGCTTTCTTTCAAATTTTAAAGCAATTAAGATTAACAATCTAAAGCCCAATTCCCTATGCAATTAAACTATGCAATCAATATAAATTAAAGTTGCGGAATGAAGATTGCATATGAGTAAAAAGGGAAAGGGATGCAAACGCTCAAGGGACACGGAGTTTATCCCGTGGTTCGGTGAGATCACAAGGATCTTCCTACGTCCACGTTGTGGCACCCTCCGATGGGTTTTGCCACTCCCAAGTCACCGAGACAAGGGGCTTCTTCACTATTCTTCTCCGTTCGCCAACCTCGGCAAGGTGGAGCTCAAGCCTTGTACACTTTTGGGATCCTCCGGGCTTCCACAATCCACTTGGCAAGCTCCGGAAGTTACACACACCAAGGGACACTCCCTTGTGGCTCTCACTACGCTAGAGACTCCAATCACCTAGAGTGGAGGCACCCAAGCACTATCTCTAGCTAGTTCTAGCCTATCTCTTGGTGTACAAATGATGAGTAAATGATGTGAAAGTGGTAGCTCTCTTGCTTGAATGCTCTAGGATGTGTAGAGTATGTCTGGGCTTCAAGTCTTTTCGATTTGACAGGTTGAAGGGGTATAAATAGCCAGCCTCCACGAGATAGCCGTTGGAAAAGTAGGCTGACATCACTTCTCTGCGAACACCGGATGATCCGATGTCTCCCCTTCAGTTGTCATCGGTCAAAGCCAAATTAGCTGATGTCACTGTGTCAGATATGACCGTTGTTAGACCGATGTTGATCTGTCTTCTCATCGGATGATTCGGTGGCTCTTTCTCCAGAATTTTGCTTGATCTTGAGGCATACTGGAGTAATCGACCGATGTGTGTAAGTCTGCACATCGGATGATCCGGTGCTTCACTCGGTCCAATGGTATTGCAATCTGTGATGATGGACCGATGTCACTGAGCCACTCACATCGGATGATCCGGTGAGTGCATTTGTCTGAGGTCTTCTTCTTCAATTGAACCAACTTGACCGATGTAGTCAACTCATATAGCGTCGGTTGATCCGGTGTGTTCAACTTGTTGACTTCGAGTTGTTTTGAGTTGTTCTTTTGGAATTTTGAACTTGTGACCTCTTTGACACTTGTTGGAAATGTTGTTTTGATTGTCTTCAAGCATTGAGTGATGTCAAATTAGAGCTTTCACTTCTTGTCTTCATATGATTTGATTTGATCTCATTCGTTGATTTTATATGGGTCTCCAATGTAATTTTGATTTCATTTGATTGAGTGTCATTGAGACCTTGCATTCACAAATTCATTAGTAATATCGAATGGTTGTCATTAATCACCGAAACCGTACCTCATGGGGCCTAGATGCTTTCAACTAGTCCGAAGTCATGAAAGCATCTAGGCCCCTATGAGGTATGGTTTCGGTGATTAATGACAACCATTGGATTTTACTAATGAATTTGTGGATGCAAGGTCTCCCATATCACTCATCACACTCAAATTAAATCTATATGAATATCATCTACTGCTCATTGGATATAATTGGATATCCCTAAACAATCATTCTATAAGATCAAACATTATTTATGAAGATTAGAAGTAAAAGCTCACATGTCAAAATTATTCAACCAAAATTGACAGCACTCAATGCTTGATAATCATCAGAAGAATATTTCCAACCAATGCCTAAGAGGTCAATCTAGCAAATTCCAAAAGAATCACTTAGAACAACTCAAAGCAAACAAAATCAACTCACCGGATCAACCAATGATTCCAGAAAACAACACATCGGTCGAGTTGGTTCAGCAGAAGAAGAAGACATCAGAACTAAGTATTCACCGGATCATCCGATGATGAAGGGCATGTTACATCGGTCCATCAATACATTAAGCAATCTCCCTGGACCAAGTGTAACACCGGACCATCCGATGTACAATAATGAACACATCGGTCGATCACTCCAGTAAGCATCAATTCTGAACTAGTTCTGGATTAAGTGCTACCGGATCATCCGATGAGAAGGCAAGGGTAACATCAGTCTAACAACGGTCATATCTGACACAGTGACATCAGCTAATTTGGATTTGACCAATGATAACTGAAGGGGGAGCATCGAATCATCCGGTGTTCGCAGAACAGTGATGTCGACCTACTTTTCCAACGGCTATTTCGTGGAGGCTAGCTATTTATACCCCTTCAACTAGTCTATCCGACAAGTATTGACAACAAGTGCTACTCTACACATTCTCAAGCATTCAATACATTGAGCTAACACTTCTAGATCATCTACACCACTTACAAACCAAGAGATAGGCTAGAACTTACTAGAGATAGTGCTTGTGTGCTTCCATTCTTGGTGATTGGAATCTCTAGTGTAGTGAGAGTTGTAAGGGAGTGTCCCTTGGTGACTGTATTGGAGAGAGACTTCCGGAGCTTGCCAAGACGGTTGTGGAAGCCCGGATGATCCAACTTGTATAAGGCTTGAGCTTCACCTTGCCGAGGTTGGCGAACGGAGAAGTATAGTGAAGATCCCTGGTCTCAGTGACTTGGGAGTGGTTATACCCTTTGGTGGGTGACACAACGTGGATGTAGGAAGCTCTTGACGATCTTGCCGAACCACGGGATAAATCTCCGTGTCTTCGTGTCTTCTCGGGAGTTTGCGCTTTCTTCCTCTCCCCTTACACTTATGCATTTTATATACCGCAAAGTTACTATTCACTTGAATGCATAGGTTGTTTGCATAGGGAATTGGGCTTTTAGTAATTAAGTTTTGTTGCTTTAATTTTTTAAAAGAAGCCCAATTCACCCCCCCCTCTTGGGCATTCGATCCTTACAATTGGTATCAGAGCAAGGTTGGTCATTGGATCATTCTAGCCTCACCGCTAGAGAGATAAAATGGCCAAGATTGGGGGTTCGGTTCCTATCTTCGAGGGCAAGAACTTTGCCTATTGGAAAGCACACATGCATGCTTATCTAGAGGCTATTGCTCCCGAGGTATGTGAAGCGACCCATGCGGGGTTTGGTGAGCACAATTATGTTGGTGATCAAATCAAGTGGGATGCTAAAGCTAGAAATGCAATCTATGAATGTATTAGTAAAGATGTATTTGATAGGATTGCTAGCAAAGAGAAAGCTTGTGAAATTTGAGCTTGCTTGATAGAAATTCATGAGGGTTCTTCTAGTGTCAAATAACTAAAATATCATATGCTTAAAGCCAAATATGATGAGTTCAAAATGTTACCTCATGAAAATGTTAATGAAATGTTTTCTCGCTTAAATGTGCTTATTGAAGAAATTAATGCTCTTAATATTGCTTCTCTTGGCAAGGGACTCATCAACGCAAGATTCTTATGCTCCTCCCTAAGCCAAAGTACAACATCATCAACTCCATGCTTCAAAAAGAATATCTTGATCACATTGAAGTTTCAGAACTTATTAGAGAGATTCACGCTCATGAGATGAGTGTACTTGGGATGATGGAGCAATCATCTTCAAATACAATTGCTCTAAAGGCCTCCACCAAGAAAACAAGTCTCAAGAAAAAGAAAGTGGTTGAGCCTAGCTCAAGTGAAGAAGAGCAAGCATCAAGTGAAGATGACGATGATGAGCTTGCATTGATGATGAGAAAGTTCTCTCGCTTGAAATCCAAGTTTGCCAAGAAGGGATACACCTTTGATCCCAAGAAGAAAGTTTTTCTACCAAGGAGAGATGACCACAAGACTTGCTACAATTGTGGTGATCAAGTCCACATCTCCTATGATTGTCCAAAAACGGACAAAAGAAAAGAGAACCACAAGGGCAAGCATCGCAAGCTTGAAGATAGTGAAGATGATGAAGAAGAGATCAAGCCCAAACTAAGATCCTTTGGGAAGAAGAAACATGACAAAGGCAAGAAGGCAAAGCTCTTCCCAAAGAAAAGAAAAGGTCCACACAAGGTGTTCATGTGTGAGACAAATGAATGGATCACCGACGAAGAATCAAGTGATGAAGAGAGTGAAGAGGAAGAAGAAAGTTTGGACGGCCTTGCCATTGCCAACAATGATGACTCATCTCTTCATCCACCTCCCATGTGCCTCATGGCTAAAGGTAACACCAAGGTATGTGATGATTCTAGCGATGATGAGCTTTCCCCCGATGATTTAACTTCATTAATAAATGAATACCACACTATCACTAAGAGGGAAAAGAGTAAGGTCAAGGCTCTTGAAGAAACTCGTGCTAAGCTTGAGAGTGCTAACCTTGATTTGCTTGACAAGTATGAAAGCATACTTAAGGAGCATGACACGCTCAAATCTCATGTCAAGCAAGTTGAGGAGGATAAGGCTCAAATCAATCTAGATCATCATGAGCTTGACTTAGCCCACCAAGCACTCTTGGGAAAGCACAATGAGTTAATCCAAGAGCATCAAATACCTTGCTTATGAAGTGCTTGATCAAGAATTGAAAAATATAAAGAAACAAACTCTTAATGATAAGGTATCCATTACTTCTCATACCACTAATGTCTTGCACAAGTCTTTGCCTTTGAAAGAGAATGCTAGGGAGAAGGACTTGTTGGAAGAAATTGAAAGTCTCCGCACTAGTGTGCCAAGACTATCAAAAGGATAAGTCAAGCACAAGGAAATCCTCTTCCAAAAAGCAAAGGCCTTCAACAAGAGGGGACTTGGATTCTTCCCGGTGTCTAACAAAGGAAAGGTGCCCTCACCAGAGCTTAGAACAAGCTTCATCAAGGAAGTTGGTTCCTATTGCCAACATTGTGAGATCACCGGTCACCATACAAGGGAGTGTCCTCTTCCCAACCGACCTTCTCCAAAATTGCCTACTAACTACAAGTCTACTTTCAATGATCATTATTATCTCTTGAGTAAAGTAGACGGCAAAGTGAATGCAAGGTTCATTGGCAAGGACATAAAGGGCATGAAGGGGAAGCTCCCCAAGCAACTTTGGATCCCAAAAACACTTGTATCTCACATACAAGGATCTAAGTTGGCTTGGGTGCCTAAAGTCAAAACTTGAATTCATGTGTGTAGGTGAACTACAAAGCCGGAGGAAAGCATTGGGTACTCGATAGCGGCTGCACTCAACATATGACTGGCAATGATGGTATGTTCACCACCATAGAAAACCCCGGCAATCATGAACAAGTCACCTTTGGTGATAACTCTAAGGGGAAGGTAATTGGGTTAGGTAAGATTGCTATTTCAAATGATTTATCTATTTCCAATGTATTGTACGTTAAGTCACTTAGTTTTAATTTACTCTCCATTGCACAATTATGTGATCTTGGACTAACGTGCACCTTTAGCAAAAATGATGTTGTTGTGACTAGTGAAACAAGCCAAGAACTAATCTTCAAAGGATTTTGGCATGGACATCTCTACCTAGTAGACTTCACCAACAAGGATGCTAGCTTGAACACTTGTCTTTTCACTAAGATGAGTTTGGATTGGCTATGGAATCGACGCATAGCGCACATTGGAATGAGCAAGCTCAAGAAGTCATTCAAGCTTGGGATGGTGACCGGCGTGAAGGATGTCACGTTTGAGAAGAACAAGCTTTGTAGCGCTTGTCAAGCCGGGAAGCAAGTTGCTTCACACCACCCAATGAAGACAATGGTGTCAACCTCCAAGCCACTTGAGCTACTCCACATGGACCTCTTCGGACCGTCCACATATCAAAGTATTGGCAGTAATCTCTATTGTCTTGTTATAGTTGATGACTACTCTCGCTATGCTTGGACTTTGTTTCTAGGTGACAAGAGTGAAACTCCAGAAGTGTTCAAGACCTTCGCTAACCGTGCCCAAGGGGAATTTCAACTTCCCATCATCAAGGTCCGGAGTGACAACGACACCGAATTCAAGAACTACGACATTGGGGAGTGGTGTGATCGTGAAGGTGTGAAGCATGAGTTTTCGGCCATGTACACTCCTCAACAAAATGGTGTCGTTGAAAGGAAGAACAAGACTCTCATCACTCTTGCACGAGCAATGCTTGATGACTATGGCACGTCCGAGAAGTTTTGGGCCGAAGCAATCAACACGTCGTGCCATGCCGCAAATAGGGTCTACCTACATCGACTACTTCAAAAGACCCCATACGAACTTCTCATTGGGAGAAAGCCCAACATCTCCTATTTCCGAGTCTTCGGGTGCAAGTGCTACATCTACCGCAAGAAAAGGCTCGGTAAGTTTGAAAGAAGATGTCATGTTGGTATATTTCTTGGTTATGCATCAAACTCAAAAGCATATCGAGTATTCAACCAAACCTCCGGTTTAGTTGAGGAAAGTTGTGATGTTGAGTTTGATGAAACTAATGGCTCCCAGGAGGAGAGTATTGGTCATGATGAAATAGATGATGAGCCTCTACGAGAAGCTATGAAGAACATGACCATTAGAGACATCAAGCCTAAAGTTGAGGAGAGCCATGATCAAGGGGGAGCTTCAAGTTCCAACATCAACACATCTATGGCGCCTCAAGTTGACGAAGAAGAGAAGGATGATCCATTGCCGACTCAAAATTCACAAGCCACACGACATCAAGAAGAAGAAGAAGTTCATGATCAAGTCCAACCACAAGAAGAGCAACACGCATCACCACCGCCAAGTGCTTCACAACCACTTATGACGCATGGACCAAATTATCGGAAGTCCGTCAAGGGGGGTAAGTACACGTTCTCGCCATTTCGCTTCGTTTTGTGAGCACTACTCGTTTGTTTCATGGTAGAACCCACTCACATTGAGGAAGCACTCCAATATCCAAACTGGGTGATGGTCATGCAAGAAGAACTCAACAACTTCATTCGCAATGAAGTTTGGGTGTTGGAGGAGCGACCAAAGGACAAGAACGTCATCGGGACAAAGTGGGTGTACCGCAACAAACAAGATGAGAACGGCGTTGTGGTCCGCAACAAGGCAAGACTTGTGGCAAATGGGTTCTTGCAAGTTGAAGGACTAGACTTTGGGGAGACATTTGCTCCGGTCGCCCAGCTAGAAGCCATCCGTATACTCCTTGCCTTTGCATCACATCATAACATAAAGCTTTATCAAATGGATGTGAAAAGTGCCTTTCTTAATGGTTATATTAACAAGCTAGTCTATGTTGAACAACCTCCCGGGTTTGAAGATCTGAGGAATCCTAATCATGTGTTTAGGTTGCACAAGGCGCTCTACGGGCTCAAGCAAGCACCAGGGCGTGGTATAAATGACTACAAGATTTCTTGATCATGCAAGGATTCAAGATCGGGAGGGTGGACACTACACTCTTCACCAAAGACATCGACGGAGAATTATTTATTTGTCAAATTTACGTTGATGATAATTGCAATGAAAATCACACCAAAACCATGGGTCGTCGTTGTGCTTCTCATAGGCATACACCCTGTCAGTCCTGAGCCTTCAGGCCTTCTCAGTTCCTTTACCCTTGAAAACATTTGCTGCCAGGTTGGGCTGCTTGTTCGAATTGCGAGTCGAAGAGTGCATCTTTAGGGGGCCAATGGGTTTGCCCTTCCCTTTCTCCTTGATGACTATGCCCTTGGCCTTCTTAGCCGGAGACTTCACAGAAGATTTCCTCCTCTTGGGCTCTGTAGGAGCTGGGGCCTTGCCCTTCTTTGGATCTCTCTCGATCCGGCGTTCAACAACTTCCTCTTGGGCTTGCTCCTTAGCCCTTTCCTTCTCTCTCATTGTTACTAGTTTCTTCCGTTTGGAGACTTGTGCTGCGGTAGACTGAGGGTTGTGTGCCTCTCGCTTCTTCTTTCAGAGCTCCTTGCAGCTTGCCTCAATGGCACGCTGCATAGCTGCCTCCTCATCATAGTGCTCCTGAGAATTTGAGCGAGGGGAGCTATGCTCGAATCCCGACATGGTTGCTGCGAACACATTAAGGATAGAAGTGATGAGGTCAAAGGAGTGGAATATTGCGAGAGAGATTACGAGAAAAGGTCAAAATTAGGGTGTGTCCTGTGTAAACCGAACTTGTCCGCCCAGGGGGGCGGACTTGTCCGCCTGGGACCGGACTAGTCCGGGTTACGCAGGAAGAACCCTAACCCTAACGATTTTTCGAAAAATCTTTGAAACAAGTCGCAATACTCCTAGGCTAAGATCACAAGGGTACTAGAAACAACTTTTGTAAAGAGGCATCTATCAATAACTCTACGAATAAAGAATGGGAAAGAGTTTCGAAACGTTGAGAATACCTCTTCAAATCTTGAAGAATCGAGGGGATCAGTGAAGGATCGCGTTGAGAATGCGCGATGAAAGTCTCCCACGCCTCCAAGGGGTCCAATGCATGGATTGGAATCGATTTTGGTGGAGGAAAAATGAAAATCGCCCAAAAGGGGAGATTTTCGTGCGTGAGGGAGAGAGAGAGGCAAGTGAGAGGGAGAGGAGGGGTCGGTTTGCCTCCTGGGGGTTTAAGTCCCCAGGGGCCGGACTAGTCCGACATAGGGCTAGACTAGTCCGGTCTGCGGACCATACCCGGATCAGTCTAGATCCGGACTTGTCCGGCCACAAGGCGGACTAGTCCGGTCCTAAAAGGCTGAAAACATATATATATTTGAGTTTTAGCCACTATAGTTGATCCTTTTGGACATATTACCACAACAAAACTTTATGAATATGGTCAGTAAGCAATCAACAATCTAACTATGACCATAACTCACAAAGTCAATAATTTTTCAAATATTTTTGGAGAAAATCGAGATAGAGATGAATTTTTCAAACACATATGTTCTTTTGAATAAGGTGCAAAGTAAACATTCAGGTGTGCATGTTTCAAGCCACATTTCGAGAATCTAAGATATTGAGCTCACTCCTAAACTCACAAAACGCTTCTCATCTAGGGGCTTGGTGAATATATCGGCTAGCTGGTTCTCGGTTCTTACATGAGAAATCACTATATCCCCCTTCAAGGAATGATCTCTTAAGAAGTGGTGCCTAATATCTCAGTCAGAATCTCTTGGTCCGGAATAAAACGAACAAGTCGGGGGTTTGGGACTTAGTCCCCGAAAACTCACTCCATGACTTCCCCGGACTAGTCCGTCCCACTACGGACTAGTCCGAAGTGAGTCAGACCCTTCTGGTCTGCCTGAAAACGGACTAGGCCGGCCAGGACCGGACTAGTCCGGCCCACAACACGGACTAGTCAGGTCTCTCCTGCCAGGCCACTCTTCTCTCAATGTGTTTTGATCTCTAAAATGCTTTGATCTCCCAAGTTAATCTCAATGCACTTTACGCACACATCCTCATACATATACAGCTAGTCTAAACTCGACACGCTAGAAACCCTAGTTTCTTCTTTTCGAGTCGACACCGCCGTTTTCATCCCTTTTTCCTTTTTGAGAGTTTGTGATTCCACTTGAGTCCACACCTGTGCTTAAGATCACTGAGCTTATTAGTTACTTAATTATCGTCATCAATCATCCAAAACCCACGGGGATCCTAGATGCACTTTCAGAACCATAGGAGTGGACACATCTTTGGAGGTGAGCATATTAGTTCGAGATAATAAATCTTGTATGTATTTGTGTTGTGTTAGAATGAGCCCATGAGAGGAATGAAATACTTAAATCCCAAGAAAATAACTGAGCCTACCAAGATCTTTTACTGCAAAATCAGCCTTAAGTTGTGTAAGGAGTCTCTCAGTAGCCACAACAGACGAGCTGATTATAATAATATCATCAACATATATGAGAATATATATGTGAATATCAACCTTGTTAAAAATAAAAAAAAAAGATGTCTGCCTTTGAGGCTATAAATCCTAACTCCAAGAGTATGGAGCTAAGACGAGAAAACTAGGCACGTGGTGCTTGTTTGAGACCATAAAGAGATTTATCCAACTTGCAAAGATAATTGGTATGTTGAGAATCCACAAATCCAGAAGGTTGTTTCATAAACATCTTCATGAAGAAGACCATGTAGAAAAGCATTCTGGATATCTATCTGTCGAATAGCCCAACCTCGAGAAACAGCAAGAGACAATAAAAGTCGAATAGTAGTTGGTTTAACAACTGATTGAAAGTATCATTATAATCAATTCCGTATTGTTGTTTGAAACCTTTAGTAACCAAACATGCTTTGTAGCGGTTAATGGACCCATCTGGCTTTTGCTTCAGCTTAAAGACCCATTTGCAGTCAATTACATTAATACCGGTACGAGGAGGTACTAAGTGTCATGTTTTATTTTTAAGTAGTGCCTGGAATTCATCATTCATGGCCTGACGCCACATGGGATGCTCCATAGCAGCAACATGAGAAGTAGGCTCAAAAGTAGGAGATCGTACCACATAATATGTGACTGTACCATCTGTACATACCTTTGGACGCCTAATATTATTTTGTAGGCGCGTACGGTATGGATGGATGGAGGGTGCGCCAGCCTCGACACCTGATTGGGCCTCAATATCAGGAAGCACATCTTTGATTCACACCATTAACTGACAGACAATCAGCAGGTATGGTAGGTGCTCCCAAATCTGATTCATGCTGCATGGGTGCTATAGGTAACGACAGCATATCTAGAGCAGATATCTGAGATGGAGATTCCTGATATCTGCATCCAAAGAGTTAGCAGACATATGTATGTATATGATCATTTTCCAAATTAGTACTACTGTTTCTCAAATGCAACATGCGCAAATCAATATTACTATGTGCCGATTCCAATTTTTGGGAAGGGTGGGGTGGAGTTTTTGTGAAAGAAAAAAAATATTCTCGTTAAAAATAACATCTCTGAAAATATAGACACGACCAGAATCAGTGTAAAGATATTTATATCCTTTATGTAAAGAGCTGTAACCTAGAAAAACACATTCCTTGGATCGAAAAGAGAGCTTTTGTTTGTTATAAGGACGAAGATGAGGCCAACAAGCACACCCAAAAACTTTTGATAGTGAGTAATCAGGTGGTGTATTAAATATACGCTCCACAGGGCATTTGTTATCAATAACTCGAGTAGGAAGACGATTGATGAGGTATGTGGCTGTAAGGAAAGCTTCATCCCAAAATTTAAGGGGCATGTCTGCATGAGCTAAGAGAGCAAGACCAGTTTCAATAATATGATGGTATTTGTGTTCTGCAGAACCGTTTTGTTGATGTGTATGAGGACATAAAACACGGTGAGATATGCCAAGAGAACGAGAAAATGTGTTGTGAATTTTCTGGTATTCCCCGCCCCAATCAGATTGAACACACTTGATTTTAGCATCAAGGAGACGCTCAACATGCGCTTGGAACTGTAAAAATATACGAGGAGCGTCAGTACGATCATGCATTAAATAGATCCAAAAAAATTTACTAAAATCATCAATAAAGCTGATATAATACTTAAAACCGCCAACAGATTGGGGTGCAAGTCCCCAGACATCAGAGAAAATGAGTTCCAAGGGTGATGTAGACTGATGAATAGAACTTGTGTATGGTAATTGATGACTCTTAGATAGTCGACATGCATTACAAACCGGAAAAGATGACTCTCTAGGACATGAAATATTATTAAGATGTAAAATTGACCAAACTACTTGGAATGAAGGATGACCAAGTCGGGTATGCCATTGGGCTTGACTAGTAGAATTGCTCGCTAAGGCATGCTTGAGGGCAGCAACATCGGATGACTTGATAGGATAGAGGCCAGACTCACATCGCCCTTTCAGAAGACTTTTCCTCGATGTTCGATCCTTAATAGAAAAATGTCATGGATGGAATTCAAAGAAGATATTATTATCACGAGAAAATTTATGAACAGAAAGAAGATGTTTGGAAATATCAGACACATGTAAAATATTGTGCAATGCAAGAGGGCGAGCAACAATATTAATTGAAGAATGACCAACATGCATAATCTGCAAACCTTCTCCATTGTCGACTTGCACTTGTTCGCCTCCATGATAGTGTTCACGGACAACAAGGCGATCGAGATCACTTGTAATATGATCGGTGGCGCCCGTGTCAGTGTACCAGTTGGGGTCGATCTTGTACGAGTTTATGGATGCCAAGGTTGCCGAAGGGCTTCATCTTGGTAGGTGTTGTCCATCTTATACCAGCACCTGATGGCGGTGTGGCCGAGCTTGTCGCAAATCTGGCATTGAGGACGAGGGTCATTGTCACGACGATCACCGCGCAATGGGGTGCCGCCACGAGACTGACCGCCACGACCACGGTCATCACGACCGCAACCACATAATGTACCACCACGCCCCACGTAATTCGCGGAGGCACCATGGTTTAGCTGTAGTTCCGTCAGGTGTTGAAGCTGTCAGGCTTCGAATGCGACTAAGTGAGCGAAAACGTCATCAAGGGAGAGCGTCTCAGTCTTTGTCGTCATCGAGGTGACGAATGGGTCGTATTCGGCTGGGAGACCTGCAAGGAGATAGTCAAGAACCTCCTCATCACGGAGGGGAGCATCAGCAGCAGCGAGCTCGGTGGCGAGCCCCATGATCTTGCATAAGAAGTCAGCAGCGGACAAATCGCGTTTCTTCGATGTAGTGAGTTCTACACGGATTTGCATCGTGCGCGCCTTCGTAGACGAGGCAAACTTCTTCTGGAGGGAGTCCTAGACCTCCTTTGAAGACGTGGCATCGACGACATCCTGAAGAACTTTTTCGGTCATCGACGATAGAAGACCACTCAATAGTTGTTGATCTTGATCATACCAGCGTTCGTACGCCGGGTTGGGGACTTGTTGAGCACCCTGGGCCGTCGATGCGGGAACCTTCTTCTCAGGTGCGGCGTGTGTGCCATCTAGGTACCCGATCAATTTTGAACTCAGGAGATACGACAGGAGCTGAGTGCGCCATAGGAGGAAGTTGGATTTCGACAAACGAATGATGACAACTTGGTGAATAGGAATTGAGGCCATGGTGGTGTTGTGGGCGACCGACATGATAGAGGAGGAGGAAGTGGTGGAGGAGGAAGAAAAAATTATGGTATGATTCAGAACCTTGGCTCTGTTACCATGATAGATTGTATGGCGCTGAATGACCACTATGGGTCATGGTCTCTTATATTTATAGAGGAATGTATACATGGTATGTTACATGTGTTCCAAGAATAGATGCTTTCTTTCTATCTATAAATATAGACTACTATGCATAACATATTCTCTACTAAATATAATACTGATACATATGGTAGTCTATCTAGCATATCAAATATACTCTCGACATATATGATAGCCAATATATCATGCCAAATATACTTCCGACATATATAACAATTAATATAACATACCAAATATTGATATAGGTTTCCATGTTTAACACTGACGACCAAGCTAAAAGGTGTTACCAGCGGAGCGGCGGTGATGCGTTGTGAATTCGAACTGGGTTTTCGGTGATGCCTCCTCCACCGTCCGTGTCCGTCGCACGTGATATCGTCTCGTCCAAGTGAAGAACGTCATCTCAATCAGTACCAGCCTGCAGAGTAGTGCTTAGCACTAACAGACCTCATCATTATGAGCTGCGTACAAGTTGGCCATTAACAAGAACTGACTGCAGTGGTGAGATGCAACAAGGATCGCATGGCAACTTGCACTTTTACAACAATAAAATACGCAAGGATGTCCAGCTATCGTGGTCGATCGTCGTTGCGTACGTGTTGGATCCAAGTTTGCACGATTGAACGGATACTGACTACTGTAGTACCTGGAACTCTGACCTTGCCCTCTGCTTCTCCGGTATTTACATACGGGGTTGTACTGTACTACATCAAACATATGAGATGCTGCCTCACGTCTTATTAGCAGCATAGATGAAGGCAACCTATCATGCTCACGCACTTGCTAAACTAGAAGCCGATCATATTCTTCAGTGTACCTGTACCTAAACCGAGCCCTTGCTTCCTCTTCTCCAGAATACTTACTATTGCCACCTGGCCACTACCACTAGTAGTACTAGACGGGAAGAAAAAAAACTGCAAGTTGGCGCTGGGCAACGGCGGCAGCATCCGATCCAACGGCGAGGGTTAATTATTGGTCCGTTTGGATCTGACAGCGTCAGATCGCCGACCACCGATTTTTTATTTTTTTTATTTTGCCTCTCTATACTTTTCTTTTTTCTCTCTGTGGCCAACATCGTACGAGATCGATATCTCCAGGATCCTGCTCCCCCGCCTCCCGGATTCGCCGGATCGCCTGCGAACTTGGCCCTTTGTAGCCGGTTGTGCCTCCTCCGTCCACCGTTGGGAGGGAGAAGTGGTTTGCGGTCGTTGCTGCCGCCGTTCTTTTTCCCTTAGTCTCGCTCATAAAGTTTAGTTTATGTAGTTAGATGATAAACACAATCAAACAATGAAAGATAAACATGAAAGAGAGGATAAGAATAAAACACACACGCGATCACATTCACGAGAAACCTTGCCCGCACGCGATCCTGGCCGCCCCCACCGTCCGGGGGACCACAAGCAAACACTACACTACCCGCCATCCACTTGTAGTACGCGGGTCCAACCCAACGCCCTCCCTCCAGTAAGGTGTACGAACAGCCAGGCCCCATCCCTGCCGCCCGTTCAGGTCCCCTCCTACTGACACGTGGGCTCCCGACACTAGCACGCACGTACGTCGCCGTCACCAGTGGCGAGCCGGAGCGACGTGTCCGCCCACCGCGGCGGGTGCGTGGCGACTCCACCGTTGTCCCGTCCCATGCAGCCCGAGTGAAGGTGAAGCCAGCGCCTGAGCGCCACGTCACCGACTCGCGCGCGGGCCCGAAACGTCACGGCCACCTTCCCTCCCTTGTGCCTGTCGAAAGAGACGTGTAAGAAGCCCGGTGGACCCCACCGCCTAAGCAAGTTGGCCTCGGGGGCGGTGAGCTGTCGCGGGCCCCGCCAGGGGGCGTGCCCCGGTGAGGAGGCACGTGGCGCGCGATGCGGCGGCCTGCGGCGCTGCAGCACCACGTCTCGTCCCGCCGGTCCGCGCGGGGCCTGCTGCTGCTGCTGCTTTAAAGCAGCAGGATGCCAGGGGACGACGTGTCGCCGCAGATAGGCCCCGTGTGGGTCCCGCTATGGTGGCAGGCAGCAAGTTGCAGCGGCTCTGTTTGGGTGCCACTTGCAGCAGCCTAGGCCGTGTAGCCTGCCTGCCCGCCTGCCTGCCTGCCCCTACGGGCGCGCTGAGAGCCGCCTTTACGCGTGGCCCAACCGCGAGCCGAGCCGGTTAGTGGAGTCGTCCGGGACTGGCTCGAGTTGAGTTGATTATTTTACTGCACCCGGCCACTCGAAAAAGCACTATTACGACAACAAGTTCCGAGTTGTAATAGTTATACAGTGAAGCAATAACCCAGTAACGGATTAGTAAAGCTCCGCGAGTGATATGCGAAACACCAACCCACATGTTCCTTATTAAATTAGCAGATGTGGAAAAACAGATAACCAGGTACGTAAGCCCAATTCGAGGACTCAAAAATGATGGGTTGCAATCCATAGCTGAATCAACAATATTGAAGACCATCCTACCACACCACCGGCAGCAGAATCCTGCCAGACCCTACACTCACCCCACCGCACCCTCGACACGTCAAACCTTTCCAAGCCACACCACACTACAACAGCCGAGCCTGAGGAGCCTGGTCCGATAATTGCACGGCTTGACTCATGGCGACGCAACACGTGTCAGCGTTGTCCGACACGTGGCCACGCCATCGTCCCCCCCTGCAGAAGCCAATTTCCATTCCCCGTTTAATCGTCGAAGAAAAAAATCAGGTGGGAAACTGTATTTTTTGTTTTAATGGAGACGAAGCAAAGCGATTAGAGAAACAGAGACACAGAGAGAGAGAGAGATTGACACGAAGGCCTACGCGTCTCCTGCTTGCTCGGCGGCTGCTTCTTCTTCTTGCTTTCGTCGTGCTCCGGCTTCCAACACTGTGGTGGGGTGAGTGAGATCTGTTTGCTTGAATGAGTTTCGCGTTGTTTATCATGTTCGCTCGATTTCGTTGTCCGGGGCACCGTTTTGGTGGGTGGTGCAATGCTCTGTGGTCGCGGCCTCCGGCGCGTGAATTCCCCTTCTTCTCTGTTTCTAGAGGAATTTGAGTTCTGAGGCATGGGATCAGATTTTTTTTCCTTGTGAGCAATAATCTGGTGTTCCTGGAGCAAGCTTGCTCTGGCGAAGCAAGGCAACCTGCTGCTGCTGCTCGTTTCGCTGTTGAGGAATTGTTTCGTGACTGAAACGAGTTTGGTTGGTTGCTGTGTGAAGGAGTAGTGGCCTTCGATCGGGGGAGGTTGTCGTCCGTGCCGGCCGGAGCGCGTCGTCCGTTCCACCATGGCCTCGAGGGACTTCCTGGGCAGGTTCGGCAGGGAGGCAGCTCAGGAAGATAACAAGGTCGGGATGAGCGCAGCCGTCGGCGGCGGCGGCGAGTCCCAGTCCCACGAGATCGAGCTCGGTCTCGGACTGTCCCTGGGCGGCTGCTTCGGCGCTGACCCGGTGAAGGTGAAGCAGCAGCAGTCCGGTCTGCTGGCGCGGTCCTCCTCTGTCGCGTCGATGTGCTCGGTGCCCGGTACCACCGGCACCGGCAATGGCGAGGGCGAGGACCTCGCCGCCACCGCGGAGCCCACGCCGCCGCCGCTGCCGCTGCTGCTGCACCGGACCTCCTCGCTGCCGACCGAGTACGACGAGGCCCGGTTCCAGCGGAAGGCGATGCAGTGCCAGAGGCGCATGGCCGCCAAGCGCAAGCGGCTGGAGCGCCGCAACTCGATGAACTCGAGCAGGTCGTGCGCCGGCGGTGCCGCCAGCTGCCGCGACGACAGCGCCCCGGAGCCGTCCGGCGCCGGGTTCCAGCTCCGCCGCTCGCAGGGGAGCTCCTCGTCAAGCTTGCCAGAGCAAGGTAACAACTTCCACTGTCTTTTATTCCGCTTACCCAGCTGGATTTTATTTCATTCCCCTGTGTCAGTTGCTAGTTCTTGATGGTGCATGGAGGTCGCTGCGTGTGTAGATTCGGTTGGGTAGGAGATGCGTTAGCAGAGATCTAGGTGGAGCAGGATTAATGGCGTATGGATCTTTACCTGTGGCTTTGTGATTTCAGTCACTAACCCTGATGCCATGGATTCACGAGCTGTTCTTCTTGCTGCGATGCCATGTTTAGAAGAAGCTGTTGATGGCTGTAATTTAGACACTCTTATAGAGAAATTCATCAGCGTATCTAGGGGTGGCCCGATCCTCGCGTCGTCGTAGCAATTTTTGCCTCGTCATGTCCTCATCGCCTTGTTTCAGTAATTTGGGGAGATTGTTACAGACGTTTGCTTTTTGCAATAGATATGAGTTGCCATTTCCGAACAACAACGATGATGGCCTGACAAATTAAGGTAGGTGTACACTTTAAGTTAGCAGTGCTTGTTTCGCTTCGATTGCTGTCACTTGCAAAAGTTTGGTTTGGTTTGGTTTGTGTGCACTGTGGTTTACAGAGAGATTCTCTACAAAGTAGAGTACCTGCTGTGCTATATAATTGTAGTGTTGAGTACTAGTGTTAGTTGTTTCCAGTAGTAAGTATACCGGGATATGATATGATATGATCCATTCTTCCAATGCCGGCATGTTACAACGTCTTATGCCTTCGCTGTTGATGCAGGTGGTAGTGCTGATGCTGATGCTAAGAGCCCATCAGCAATGAACACATCTTTAGACAACAACAACAGCAGCGGCAGCTGGCAGAACACCAGCTGCTCGCTTCCTCCGACTCCGTCGTCATCTTCGGGGACCCGGCCGCTGAACAGCGGCGGCGTGGCGAGGGATCAGCAGCAGCAGCCGCCGCTGCGCACCCTCCGGTCGGTGACGATGCGGACGGCGAGCACGGGCGACCTGCGCAAGACGATGATGGAGGAGATGCCGATGGTGTTCTCCAGGCTGGACGGCCCCAACGCGCGGCGGGTGGACGGGTTCCTGTACAAGTTCGGCAAGGCGAGCGAGGTGCGGATCGTGTGCGTCTGCCACGGCAACTTCCTGACCCCCGCGGAGTTCGTGCGGCATGCCGGCGGCGGCGCCGACGACCTCGCCCACCCGCTCCGCCACATCATCGTCAACAGGCAGCCATCCGAGTTCTTGTGAAGAAGAACAACGTGCGTGCGTGCTGCAGCCTGGAGTGGAGGCCGGTGGAGTGTAAGCTAGCAGGGCCGTGGAGACGACAGCAGAAGCTTAAACTCTTTCCACCCGTTTTCCGATAGAGTTTTTACTTTGGTCCGATTATATTAGTTACTGTATGATGTTTAGGTGTTCCCTGCCACTCTCTAAGGTCAAGGGGGTGCAGTACAGTGCAGGGCCTGAAAATGAAAATGGTTGCTCTGTGACAACAAAGTTAAAGGGCGATGGGTGACGGAGGTTAACAATGTTTGAAATGGAGATCTCATGCTGTGGTTCAGTCTTCAGTGAGGCAGTCGACTAATTAATTGAAGTGTGTAGTCCCAAAGACGTGTGACGCTCGGACGGGCGCTCGTGGTCTGCAGCACTGGACAACTGCAGCAGTGCAGTGCCCGCCACGCGCTACCGCTATGTCTCGTCTCCTTCGGTTTCGGAAAGATGCGTAGAACAATCGAAGGGTACTGGCGCGTGATGGTTTGTGCCTGCCGTGTGGAACACGTTTTGGAAGGGTTTGCATCCGGGAGATAGTGCTGACTGGACGCCCTTTCATACTTCCATTTGCGCTTCTATTTGAGCATTAGACCAATAAAATTATAACATATTAATAGGAGTATGCACGAGAGCATCGAACTGTATGGAAGTCGCGTCCCCGAGACCCCGACACTTGCTTGCCTACAGAAATCATTAATTAATTTCCAAAAGTGGTATAAAGTGTTAAGGTTATCCGCACCAGCGTACTCTAAAGCATTCTCTAAAGACCTATCTTCCTGTATTTTCTAATCTTACTTTAAATCTTTTAAATTTACATATATCCAGTAAGCTTTACAGTACACCTCTGCGGATGGTCTAAGAACTACACCCGGGCAAGTGATTTTCCCGACATAGAGCTACAAAATCTTTTTATTTGTTGCCGGTTAGTCTAAAAGTGAACTAGTCGGTGAGGAATAAAAAGATTCAAAGAAGTAAATAGGTTCTATATCGCCATCAGTTACCCTCTCTCTCCCATGAAGCTTCTTGTTCATGAAGATAAATAAAAATCTGAGCCGTGTTAATCCTGAGTTAAATCAAGTTGGGCCATGCAAAACACCGAGTTAGACCTACTTCCGTTTTTTGCAGCCCACATTAGCTCCCACTTCGGCCTCCAGCACAACCTGCTGTATAACACACAGCTGAAGCTAGCCCAACGTTTTCCCATATTAACCTTTTCTTCTTGCTGCGAGTAATTTGAATTCTTACGCTTTTTGAGAAGTCGTGTTTTTGTTCTGTTATACTCTATCGATCCCAAATTACTTGTTACTCTAAGGAGTGACAAGTAATTTGGGATGGAGTAGTTCCTCAGCAATCAGTATGCTAGAAGAATTCATTCAATGTATGCTCAGTTCTGTTAACTAGCCACATTCAAAATTGGTCTTTAAAAAATCCAAATTAAAAACAACATACAATAAATCGGTGTGTAAACCATAAGACATCTTAATGGATATTTATAAATAGGGCAGCATGAGAAAGGTCTGGAACTTTTATTTAACGCATCTTTCTGTATGACACCCTGGTGCTGCTGTTTAATACTGCTTACATTTGGACTGTATACGCGTAACTACACTAGATACTATATTAAAGGAAATAATAGAAGACACAAGTCAGTCAATCTTAAATGAAATATTTGGCATTAAGATTGTTAATTTATATCTGCTAGCCTCATCTGCAGATACATTAGTAAGAGATTAGGGGAGGAAAAACTATATTATACAAAGCTGCCTCCTACAGGCTAAAATCTAGTCAAACAGATGATTAGGGAAAAAAATCATCAAGACACAGCTCGTGGATATCTTTACCTTCTACATGTTGAACGCCTAAATTCTGCATGCCTTATCGATGTTCACGAATCGGAGGCTGCAGTTGCTTCAACCGTTGAACGACCTGCTTCATAGTTGGCCGTATTGAGAGCGAATCATCAGTGCACATCACTGCTAAATGCAACGTCTCCACTAAGTCATCGTGTGGGCCAACATCCCACAGACCATCAATGAAGAACTCACGAGCACGGCCTTTACGAAGCAGCATGCATGCCCAAGCTACTATGTTGAACCCATTACCGTAAGGAGAGAATGAAGGATCCAAGGCTTTCTTGTCTGAGATTAACTCCATCAGGACAACTCCATAACTATACACGTCAGCTTTATCTGAAACACGACAAGTCATTGCGTATTCTGGAGCAACGTATCCGAAAGTTCCAGCTACACCAGTTGTTGCATGGGTTTCTGAGTTTCCCAAGAGCCTCGCCAGCCCGAAGTCTGACAGATAAGCATTATAGTTTGTGTCCAACAGAATGTTGCTAGGCTTCACGTCCCGGTGAAGGATCCGAGGAACACAAGTATCATGTAGATAAGCAAGTGCTTTTGCAATGTCCAACGCAATCTTGTGCAGCATTTTCCAGTCTACCGGTCTCTTTAACCTCTCCTGTATAAACCTCTCCAGATTTCCTCCAGGCAAGTAATTATATATGAGAAACATTTCGGACTCACCAAGATGGTACCCTACCAGGGTAACAAGATTGGGATGCCTTAATCTCCCTAGGGTTTTTATCTCAGCATCAAACTGTTGGGCTCCCTGAAATCTCCCAACAGAGAGCCTCTTAATAGCAACCAACACTCCAGGTGAAATTTCAGCCTTGTAGGTGGCTCCAAAGCCTCCACTTCCAATGCAGTTGCTAGCGTTGAAACTCCCAGTAGCTCGAACAACAGTCTCATAATTGATTGGCACACCAATATCTTGGAAGAGTGTAACTTCTCTTCTTCTAGAAGATCGACCTGACATTCGAGGACCACACTTCCTTGTGTAAATGAAGAGCGCTATCAGTGCAAGGAGCACCGAGACAATGGCTGTTGCAGAAGTTATAGAGGCTATTTCAATTGCATTGAACGAATTGCTCCCTCCTTCATTTTGTTGGTCTGAAGGTGTTGTGTCATTGTAGTCATTTGAATTCAAACCACGACCCTGCCGGGCAGCCGAGGGCACAATCAGGGTGTAAACATGACAAGATTGCAGTAAAGGGTTCCCAATAACACTGTCACATCTAACCGTGTTGCCATTCGTAGGCACCGGACCAGATAAATTGTTGAACGACACATTAAACATTGTTAGTGATGCTGAGTTAGCAAATCCTGATGGGATTTCCCCAGTAAGCCTGTTATTATCAAGGAGGAGAGCAGTGAGATTTTTTAGGTCAGCAAGGGCATCAGGAATAACCCCTGTCACGAGGTTTGATGACAGGTCCAAAACCTTAAGGGAGTGCAACTGATTAATATCTGCAGGAATGGTGCCGTTCAGAAGGTTATGGGCCACAGAGAAGCGCTCCAAATGCAGCAAGTTCTTCATCGAAGTAGGAATTGCACCACCAAGGTTGTTCCTACTCAAATCCAAGCTTATAAGATAACTTAACTGCCCGATACTTGACGGAATCACGCCTGAAAGTTGATTGCCAGCAATACCAAGCACAACAAGAGAACTGCACAGTGAGCCAATCTCTGCAGGAATTGCACCATTTAACATGTTGTTGCTGACCTCCACAACGAAGCCCTTTGAACTGTTGCACTTATCAAAGAAGCCAGGCTGCAGCTGACCCTCAAGCTGATTCCCATCAGCCAGAAAACCATAGGCCCCCTGCATTCCCAACTTCTCAGCAGCAATCGGCAATGATGTAACCATGCCAGTAAAATTGTTCCGAGCAAAACTATGGTAGCTTGTCAAATCCGTACCCTGCATTGACGAGGATGACATGAATCCAGCAAGTGCTTGATATGTGAAGGAGGAAGAATACTCTGACACCAAGTCATCGGAAGGGAGCTGAGCTGAGTGACAATTCTTTGAGATAAATTGTGGAATCGAACCAGACAACTGGTTTCTGCTGACATCAAACACATCCATGCAAGGCACTTGCAGTGAAGGATCAACTGGGCCTGTTAACTTGTTCGAGCTCAAATTCAAGAACTTCATATTCTCACATTGTACCAAACCTTTAGGAATCCCACCAGAGAACAAATTCTCCCCCAAATTCATCATCTCCAAGCTTTGGCAAAAACTCCAATTACCCGGCAATTCTCCCTCCAATGTAGCCCTCGGCGCCCACAGCACCCTCAGCTTCGGCAACGCAGCAACAGCATCCGGAATCCCACCTTCGAAGTAGTTGAAGTCATCAGCATCCCCATAACCAGATAAATTCGAATCACCAGGCGGCACATAAGGATTGGACAGCACAAGCACTGAGAGCTGAACACAACCACCAAGCTCGGCTGGCACAGGCCCACTCAAACTGTTCCTCGAGACGTCCAAAGCCCGCAAGTTCCTGAGCCGACCAATCTCCGGCGGGATGACATCATCAAGCAGGTTGGATGACAGCAGGAGCGCTTCCAGCTCGCTGCAGTTCCCCAGGCTCCGGGGTATGCCACCAACGAGCAGGTTCCCGGATAGGTCAAGGAACCGCAGGCTGCGGCACCCGGCGCCACCAAGTTCGTCGGGTATGGCGCCGCCAAGGCGATTGGAGGCAAGCGACAGGCGTCGCAGCCCCGGGAGCGCGGCACCGAGCGCGGCGGGAACGGATCCGTTGAGCTGGTTGTAGGCGAGGTCGACCGTCTGGATCGAGACGCAGGCGAGCGCCGCGGGGATCTCACCCTGCAGGCGGTTGCCGGAGAGGTCGAGCACGCGGAGGCGGCGCAGCGACCAGATCGCGGGCGGGAGCGAGCCCGAGAGCGCGTGCGACGGGAGCGCGAGCACGCGGAGGCTCCGCAGCGCCGCGACGGCCGGGGACAGGGCGCCCGCGAGCGCGCGCCCGGGCGAGGAGGGGACGTTGACCGCGACCACCTCGCCGCCCGCGCCGCACGACACCCCGGGCCAGCGGCAGTGGTCCGGGGAAGTCGGGTCCCAGTCCCGCAGCAGGCCGCCCGGGTCGGAGGCGACCGCCGCCTTGAACTCGAGCAGCGCCTCGCGCTCGCGGTCGCCGGAGACCGAGGTGGCGTCTCCGAGCAGCAGAAACTGCAGCAGCAGAAGCAAGCTCAGTAGGGTTTGAGCGGCCATCGGCAGCGGCGGCGGCGGGGGCCGCCGTCCGTCCTGAGCCCGCGGTGGAGTGTGGCGGCCGGCGCCGGCGAGAAGGGCGCGCGTGGATTTTTTGCGGCGGGGACCTTGAGGTGGGCGGAGTTTTTTCGTTTTGCGCCCTCGGGTGGAGGTGGGAGGAGTTGCTTGGTTTGGAAGCTTTGGAGCATGTGAGCGTCGAGCGGTGTCCGGTGTGGTATGGTTCGTTCGCGGGGAAGGGCTCCGGTTACTCGCAAATTACTACATCGCGGCGTTTATAATAACACCGAACGATTCTAGCAAACGCGAGGTACCCGGCCGCAAGAAAACTGACCAGCAAGCAGAAGCAGCGTGCAATTCCGCGGAAAGTCGGAGGAGGCGCCCGCCTTTCCGTTCCACCGGCGCCCGTCTTTCCCACGACGAGACGGGTACGCCCGCGCCCACCCGTTGCTATTGCTTTTCCTTCCGCGGCGGCGGGCTCATCAGAACTCCGAAAGCGACGTGGTGCCTCCCTCCACGCCGGGACCACGCGTCAGTCGAAGCGTTGGCGCATGCCGGACGACGGGCCGGCGAGTGGTTCGTTGCCTCGCCGGTGACAGTGAGCGGCTGCAGTCCGGCAGGGAAACAGAGAAAAAGTTGGATACGGACGAAGAAGGCCCGGTCGTTCGGTAGGTCGCTTTGTATGTTACCCTCTCCGTCTCAAAATATTTAACATCAATTAAGTAATTAGTACGGAGGTAGTAGGTCGGAGCGTGGTCCGTTCCACCTGAGCAATACATCATTAAACTCTCCGTTTTTTATCATGTTCAGATATACACTTTTCGTTTCAAAAAAAAATTATCATTTCGTAGTTTTAACTCACTGTTAACACAGGTAGAACCGATAGCTGATTGCTCGTGACCTACGACGTTTTCTACGGAAAGAAAATCACGGCCCAATTTGCCTGACCTCTTTGAAATAAACTAGACCGAGAGTTTTTATCGCTCCTTTTCCACGTCTTCTTGTTGGTGTTAGCGTTGAAATTGGTGGCTGCAGGGAGATGAACTGTGTGTTGATTGGGTCCGATCGCTTTGCACTGACAACGAAAGTCGAGGCAAACGCTTGCGTTAGCACGCGGGGGTAATACGGCTATTAACAGTGGAATCGCTCGATGATGAGGAGGTTCTCAGTTTTCTTGCATGCATTTCTTTTTTCTTTTTTTATAGGTTTTTCTTTTAAAACTGTTCGCAGAGGGAATACTAAAAAGCATACTGAATAGTGTAAATTTAGAGGATTTAAATTAAGATACTGAAAAGAAGAAGTAGAATAGTGTATAGAGTATGTTTTAGCGGATAGGCTAAACAAGATAGAGTACCCGCGATGAGGAGTAGTGCACTTATTCCCCGTCAGGTAAATAACAATTTATAAAGTAAATGTGAAAAGTGCATGTGAAGCTGGAATAGCTCAGTTGGCCAGAGCGTGTGGCTGTTAACCACAAGGTCGGAGGTTCGAGCCCTCCTTCTAGCGAATTTATATTTTTTTGCTCCTCAGACCTCAGCATAGCTAACCTTGTTCGTCGAACGCAGAAACGCCAAACAAAAAAAATAAAAAAACAAGCACCCATGATCTCCGGCGAACCTAGCAGAGACCGACGCCGCATCTCAGCATGGACCAGCGCCGCACGTCGTCTCGAAGACAAGGGTTGCAACTTCGCAGCTCGTGTCCCAACAGTACAATGGCAGATGCCTCAGACAAATGATGCTGGTTAGTTCAAACTAAATTAATAAATGTTATTTATTTTGAAATGAAGGCAATAAGTGTTTAAATTTGTACTATGTTGTACAAAACATAAAAATCTTATATCACGGGACTTGTAACTGTAAGGCCTAGGGCCAATGACTAACCAACAGACCGGTACATTTTGATTATAAGAAGAGTTCTTTTTTTTTTGTTATTTGTCGCCTATATGTGTAAGTTGAGCGCAAGGGAGTGGCTTCTTTCATGTTCTTGTTCCATGTAGGGAACATGCTCAAGTGACACGTAATCTTACACTGAGTGGGGAACCGACATTTGGGACTCAAATTAAGTTTACATTTTGTGGTCTAATATGGTGTTATGTACTATCTCCGTCTCAAAACAAGTCATAAGTGTATTTTGGTAAGTTCAGCTTCAACCATTTTTCTTCTTTGTTGTTACAAAATGATTTTTTTGAAAATGCTATTTCTCATATGCTTGATTTGTGTTTATATTTCAGACGACGCTCTGGACCATAGGATGTGTTTTAAGATTTGTGCGACCATGTTATCTTCTCCTTCCTCTCCTCTACCGAATCGAGGGGGCGGAGCTCGAGCCCGGGCAGCGAGGCAGCGATCCCGACGGCGGCGCGACGCATCTTCGAGCGACGGGGCGTTTGCAGATCGCCGCGACGCCGATCGAAGAAGAAGAAGGATTGATTTTTTATTTTGTTAATTATTAATCTGTAATTTATAAGGATTACGATAATAGTAAAATAATCAAATAAATTAATTTGTAATTGATTAACTTATAGAATTATTTGTTGATAATTACAAGGATTATTGGTTGGGTAACAAGGCATCCTTGGAGTACTTGGAGACCTTGAAGATTTCCACCGTCGCCTCCTGACGCGTCGGCCGGCGATGCCCTTGAATAGTGGATGTCCGTCCTGACGCGCCGGTCGGCGACGCCCTTGAAGAGTGGACGTCAGCCATCGCGCTACCTCTGCTCTGAAGTGGCCAAATATATATTCACCACACGTGACTCCGATCTCTACGTGACAACGAGATTGCTCCTCACTTGCACTATGTGTTTGGACGTCCTCTGTTCCATGAACATAGCTGAGTCGGATCGAACTTTAGACATGTACTGATTGATATTCGGATTTATCGTTATCAAGTAATAAAACACTCGTGTTTCATGCTAGTATACACACGCTCTAGATTACGATAAAATTGATTCTTGTCTAAAAAATAATCATAAAAACGACGATCTTGCAATTAAATCTGTTGCAAACTCTAATATTTTTCTCTATATGCTAGGTATAGGGAATATTATATTCCACTGATGATCTCGCTCTGAATAACTACATTGGGACGATCTCGATCGATCGACTTACATCATGGGTTGCTGCTTGTTGGCGGTCGATGATGACAACATAATGTCATCGATGGCGTTCGTTATGCATGACTTCACCAAACGTCGGTACAGTCAGACCAAGGGTATCGGCACCGGGAAGTTCATCCTCTCTCAGTACTTCACCATTGACGGCCGCAAGTGGTACGTCTGCTTCTACCTCGACCGCTACGGTACTCAACCATCACAACATTTGCACCTATTACATAGTTAATAATGGATCTATTTAGATTTGTGCTAACATTTGCACCCATGTAGATGTTAAAACAATTTTTAATGTTTACATAACAAATGAAATGAATTATTACCAAAAGTATTAACGATTCAATTGTTGTCATGACTTGTTCGAGTATAATAGTTACTCGATCATGTAAACTATGTCTATTTTGATTGATGGAAGTGAGTGATAATTGTAGTTGTTTAGTACATATATGAGAGCTAAATTATTCAAGACATTTTTGCTCATTTATACTAACATTCGCACCTATGTATATGTAATAACAACTTCTGATATTTATCTTGATTTGATGTATAGCGACTGAACATAAATGATTCCTCATTGCATAGTAAAATCTTTGAAAAAAATATCATAAAATATCAACCATGCACTTGCTATTGCTTAGTGAGCCACATGTTTAGTTGTTCAGACTATCTCTAGAAGCTACCTTATTCATCAACTTTCTACTCCATTTGCGATAGCATTTGCACCAATGCAGATGAAACAACAATTCTTTATTCTTAGTTAAATGAATGTAAATTGTCGACTGTTGGAGTCGGCAGATCTCCTGACACTGCTAAAGTGTTGAAGGAGTTTGTGGTTCGGTGTGGGCGCGCGGAGACTCAAGAAGGTGAATCGCTATTTAACATAGGAGACACTAGGATTTACGTGGTTCGGGCCGCCTGAGCGTAATACCCTACTCCACGGGTGTGTTGGTGTTGTATTAGCTTATCACGTATGATTTCCACGTCTGTGTCCCCCCCTGTCTGTATCGACGGCCTGTCCTTTTATAGTACAAAGACAGGCCGTTACAAGCTGGCCTGGCCCGACATGTGGCCCCGGCGGTTACTAGTATTGATACACGATTAATTGTTGTTAATGATCCTGTAACGGGCTCCGACAGTGCCGTTACAGGTGTTAAGATCGTCCATTTAAGTGTCATTAATATGGCATTAATGACATTTAAACGGGTCTTGAAGTCTTTGGCTCTCCTTTGAAGATCCGGAGCCGTTACAAGGTCTTCCGGAGGTTAGAGGCTGCTAGCTCCGACGTTTAGACACGTGGCAGCTCCGGAGCTTGTTGTGGGAAGCAGGAAGCTCCGGGGCTACCTGACACGTGTCAGGTCCGAAGCTTCTCTCGGTCAGGGGTTAAGTCCGGAGGTGCCATTTCGGTACTTGGTCCGGAGCTTCCCCCTTGTGGGCGGTAGCTCTGGTTCGGCAGTACACGTGGCGACCTAGGGATTAATCATGTTGGAGAAGCAGATCCGGTCATGTCTGACAAGTGGGCCTCCGAGGGTCTTCAATTCAAGTAGTCGTCCTTCCCTCGAGATCTTTGTAATCTCATGGGGTGTACGGTTTTTAGGGTACCGACAGTGGCCCCCTGAACCTACCTCCGAGGAAGGTCACTGGGGTGAAGTCGTTCCATCGGAGGTGGGTCCATCCTTGCGACTCTTGAACTGGGTCTTCAAGGGTCTTCGGAGGTGCCGTTGGCAGGATTTTACAGTTAGATCCCGACGCGTGGCGCACCTCAGGCGGCAGATAAGATCTTTGACGTGCGGATCTCACGTAATTGAAGGTCGCCGGTTCCTGATACGAAAACCGTATCGGTTCCGCGCGCCTTGTCAAGCCGCCGCCTTTGGGTTTCCCGCCTCATGATGACAACCGTTTGCCTGGGTGAGAGCCTCGACTTGATCGGCGGGGTGGTCCCGGGCCCTCTTGTCATCGGCTGGGTTGAACTCTTGAGTAGTATCTTCGACTCCCCTGCAGTTTCCATCCCAGCGTTGCGAGGTCTTACTTAAGAAGGAAAGCGCACACCGTCGGGAGTTCTTTACACCTCCCATCTGATCTTGCGCTCAAACTCCCGACTCGTACTTTGCTCCTCTTCTCTTGCCTAGCTGTGCTGTGATGGACTTGGGTCTGCGTGAGAGTCGCCTGAAGACCGACATGATTTGAAGAAGGTCCGGGCCCTTATGGGGTGGTCCTCGGACTTCTTCAGCCGCTTGGTCCGTGTCGGCGGAGAGCTCCCCTTTAAGAAGGAGTGCGCTGGCGAGATGGTGTACTTTTCTTCGTACGCCATGGTGGGGCTGATCCCACCGTTTTCTTCTTTCTTCTTGATGTTGCTAGACTTCTATGGTCTGCAGCTATACCACCTTGTCCCTCACTCCATTCTCCTCGTGTCCATCTTTGTCCACTTCTGCGAGATGTGGGTGGGCATCCCCCCCTACGTCGATCTCTTCCGAACCTTCTTCACCGTTCACACCACCGGCCGGAGCAATGAGTACCTTGGCTTCTACTACTTCGTGAAGCGCAAGAAGTGCCCATTCAAGTACCTCCGGTCGTTCCCTTCCGGGAAGTGGGATGACTGGAAGAAAGATTGGATAGTCGTCAGGGTGGAGGAGCATGAGCGGTTGGAACTGCCAGACAGTCTGCCCGGCATCGACACGTCGATATGGAGTGAAGTTCCGGTGCTGGCGGAAGTTTTCGACCCTGTCCTAACCAGGATCCGCCGATGTGTGGAGGGAGGATTGACTCCCCAGGCGGTGTTCTGCAACTTCCTGACCAACAGGTGGGCGCTGCTGAAGAGGAGGGAGAAGCTCGCCTGGGCCCTCAACAGCGTGATGGACGAGGACCGGGTTGAAGTCCAACATGGTGGGGAAGACCTTGGAGTTCCACCTCAAGAAATTCCAGCACGGCATCGACGTCGATGGAGATTACTTGAATCCGCCGTCGGCCTTTCTCCCTCTGAACGTGGAAGTGGAGTTCAGCAGAGAGCTCCGGCGGACGATGCCTGCGCTTGACGACCTTGGTGTCGTCGAGAGAAGACCAACCACCCGGGTGGCAATCCCCGGGGTGCCCGAAGATGGCTCGGTACCTGCTCCACAGCCGAGGGTTGAAGTCACCGGCAAGGGCAAGGAGCTGGCGGAGGAGCCGGAGAGTCGGAAGAGGAAGTTGCGACATGCCGACGGAAGGTCCATCAGGCCCGCTACTTCCACCTTGGCTCCTTCTCCCCAGGGGGGAGATCTTCTGTCGCTGTGGCGACTGTCCCCGTGGTGGGGTCCTCCCGGAATGAGACTGTTCCGGCATTGGGATCTTCCCGGAGCGCGTCCGTCTCCGTGGTGGAGCCCTCCGGTGGTGCTAGCTCCGGATGTACGACTCCGGCACCTGGGGCGGTTGGAGCCTCCAGGTCCAGGGGTTCCTCCCGATCGAGGAGAGCCTCGACCCGGGAATCTCCCGTGGCTGCGGCGAGTTCTGGGGGGCCTCCTGGAGCTCCTACGCCGACCATGGCCAGCCCGGAACGTCCGGGAAAAAGGTTCCGCGCAAGCTGGTGCGAGAGCCTTCCAAGGTAATTTCTGATGTTTACCCTGGTTAACTTTTTAGTTGTAGCGATTGTTTGTTAATTCTCTTTATCCATCCTCTACAGCGTCCCCAAGAAGGGGAGTGAAGCTCCACCCTCGGCCACGATTTTTGAGGCCGTGGGAGCTTCTGCTCCTGTCCCAGTTCCGCCCCAGGTGGAGGCTGAGGCTACGACAGCTTCGGCGCCGGCTGTCGTGGTTATGAACCTCGACTCGTCCCCAGAACTTCCCGTGGTAGCGCCGGACCACGGGAGTGAAGACACGCCAGCGGCACTTGTCTCGGAGGTTGAAGCTCCGAGTCCTGGTGCTGTAGTAGTGGAAGCTCCGGCTGCAGAGCCGGAAGAAGTAGTAGTCCCGGCCCCGGAGCCGGAACTTGTCGAAGCCCCGGTGATTGAACTGGAGGTGACTGAAGCTCTGGCATGCGAGCCGGAAGTTGAGATAGCTCCGGCAGTGGAGCCGGTTACCTCCGAAGCACCGGTCGCTGAGCTGGTTATTGTTGGAGCGCCGGTCACAGAGCCGGCGGTTGAAGAGGTGAGGGAGCTTGAGCCTCCCTCGGAAGAGGTGTCCCGGTCGGAGCCAGTAGTAGCTCCTACTCCGGAGGCGACGACGTCGATGGTACCTGTGGCCGAGCCAGAGTGCCTAAGCGAATTCGCCGGCCCCCTGCCTGAGGGGGCGAATGAAGACTTGGCGGCGGGGCCTTCTTCGATGGCGACTGAGGCCATCCCGGTGGATGGCCCTAGCGCCTTGGAAGCTCAGGGTTCCGCTCTCGTAGAGTGGGAGCCAATTTTTGTATGTGAAGACCCGCTAGAACCAGCGGAGGAGACCCCAGCAGGTCCGGAGCCCATCCCACTGTCGATGTCTATCGACAACGCCTGCTCCAGTCTACGTCAGGTCCAACTGGCCTTCTTCCACGACAGCAAGGCTCTTGAAGAGGAGCGCCAAACCCTTAGGCGGTGGCGTAATCGGCTCCACTTCGAGACTAAGCTGGCGCAGTCGAGGCTAGCGGATGACAAGGAGTGGATCAAGCGGGAGAAGATCCGCCTGGAGTACTGGGAGAAGCTGCTGGATGAGAGGGAGAGCATGACCCATGCTCTCGACGCTCAATCCCGGGAGATCCACGATCAGGCCAAGGCTGCCAACGACGCGGCCAATGCTCGGTTCGAGCAACTTGAGGCCATCAACGCCGCACTCATCAAGCGCCGAGAGGCACTTGAAGGGAGGGAGAGACGGCTCGAGGACGAAGAGCAAAAACTCCTGGAGCTGCGGGATGACGTCATGATAAGGGAAGAGGAGCTCACCGAGAAAGTAGCTCTGGCTGACAAGGGTCTCGAGGAGCGCACTAAGAAGTTGGAAGAGCGCTGCCTCGAGGAAGAGGAGAAGACCTGGGTGCGAGGGCAAGAACTCTACGAATACGAGTGTGCCCTTGTTGCCCGGGAGAAGAAAGTGGAGGCTAGGGAGAAGGACCTGGTCGATCGTCGGAACAAGATCCACCTCCGGGAGGAGGAGCTCGGAAGACTTGAGAGGTGGGTTGCTGCAAAAATTCAGCAAAACGCCAAAGAAGTTGAGCGCCTCGCCCGTGAGAATTCCGAACTGACGGCAGCCAAGAGATCCTTGGAAGAGGTGAAGAGCCTGAGGACGGCGGACTCCCTGCAGATTTGGGAGTTCCTGGGAAAGGCCAACGATGCGCTGACGCCGATGGGTTTCAGCCCCGTGCGCCCGGATGATCCGGAGCCGGACCTTACGCTGCAAGCGTTGAGCGCAGCAGGCAGCAAGCTCTCCAAGGTGGGCGACGTCATCGTGGACCAGCTGGAGGTTGAGGGGCAATCCCTGGCGAAGAACGTCACAGAATATGTGTTGACGTGCTACACCAGCCGGAACCCTCAATTTCCTTTGGACCCGGTGCTTGAAGGCCCCGTCGAAGGAGAAGGCGGAGCTACCCGAGCCAGCGTATCGGAGGTCGCCCAGAAGGTCGACGGGTTCTTCCATAGGGTCTAGGGCCATCTCTTTAGCTATCCCTTGTATTTTCTCTTCTTCTTCCTCAATTTTGTAATCCTTTGTCTCCAGATGTAATCTCCTGTCTCCAGATGAATGAAATCCCCAAATTTTTGCGAATTTCATTTTTTGTCTTCAACATCTTTATCTTCACTTGGCCCCCTAGTAGATGTACACAATTTGATTGTGAACATGTACCAAAAGGATATTGAGTTTTGTTGAAGACGAATTTGCTTCGAACTTGTAGAATTTAGGCCCGAAGTTTTTGATAGTGATGGTTCCCTGAAGTTGTCGGAGCTTAGAAGCTCCAGCACTGTCCATCGCTGGAGCTTAGTAGCTCCGGCAATAGCCTCTATCAACACATAGAGCGTCGATAGTTAGTCCTCCAAGGTGTCGGAGCTTAGTAGCTCCGGCAGTGACCTTTGCCAACACTTGGTTTGTTGGCAACAGACTCCATTTACGGGGTCTTCTCACCATCTTTTACTCAGCGCCGACGGTTGACCCCCTTGGGGGTGTCGGAGTTTGGTTAGCTCCGGCTTTTCTCCATCAACGTAGAGTTTATTTTTCCTGCACACTTAAGCCAAGTAAAATAGTAAAATTCGTTCCTTGTCTATAATTTCGTCGCGGCTTACGATTCTCAAGAAAATTTTAAGTTGAACGCGATTTTAAATACAACTGGATGCGTTGTCTTTTCTATTATATCCAATTGTCCATGGACCCGCCTTACTTTGGCCTGTCGGGGTGTAGGTA
The DNA here is from genome assembly GCA_036927565.1 of Tuctoria greenei. Classification (NCBI taxonomy): domain Eukaryota; kingdom Viridiplantae; phylum Streptophyta; class Magnoliopsida; order Poales; family Poaceae; genus Tuctoria; species Tuctoria greenei. Next base: position 218,182,059 of record JAYESD010000004.1, on the reverse strand, counting down.
GAGTGGCGTACTTAGGGTGCTTGACCAGGCTAAGTCGATAGCGCACTCCGGCCCTAGATTGGCTTGGCGGCTTTCAGGCGAGTTGGCCATAAATGATATTTAAATCTAAAAGATCTGATAATACAACCAGAATCGTATATAAAGCGGTCAAACTAAAAATTTCTTAAGAATTGCACTTCTCTGTTATAGACAAGAAAGAGAAAAATAAAAATGTCGAGCCTGCACAAAATGAATGCACGTGGAGTCTATTTCACATGAAGATGCCTTTCATTATAGGTCCGGGGTATAGGGGAAACAAGTACACTCTTAGGGTACGGAACCAGGCTAAGTGTGTTTGGTTTCTCGTTTGACCCAGGGTAGTTAGCCACACTTTTAGTCCGGAGACTGTGACAAGTGCTGCATGAGCTTTGCAGACCTTTCAGGAAAGCTCCGGCTGTTCTCCCGGAGGAACTACCAGATTTTGTACAATGACTCTATAACATACATTTCAAGTTACTTTAGACTCACCTCCGTGGAATTAAGTGTAGAACTTACGGAGGTGCTCGATGTTCCAAGAATTTGGGAGAGGTATCCCATCCTCGGTAGCCAAGCGAACGCTTCCGGGACGGGATATTTTGATCACTCGAAAGGGCCCCTCCCAACCGGGGGAGAGTTTGTTTAACCCTTCCCTGGATAGTATTCTCCGTAGTACCAGATCGCCTTCCTCAAGCTATCGGTTGTGTACATGCCGCTGGTGATAACGCCGTAGAGCTTGGCGATATCGGGCATTCCGGACAACTGCTTGGCACCTTCCCTCCTCGAGGAGGTCTAGGTCTTCACGCCGGAGCTGGTCCTGCGCGGCTTCGTCGAAGGTCCGGACCCGGAGCGAACCCAAGGTGATTTCCGGAGGAAGGATTGCTTCAGCCCCGTACACCATAAAGAAGGGTGTTTCTCCGGTTGACCGTACACCAGAAAGAATGGTGTTTCTCCGGTTGACCGGTTTGGAGAAGTCCTGTTGGCCCATAGAGTGGGCGGAAGCTCTTCGATCTAATTGGCTCCGTGCTTTTTCAAGCGCTCATAGGTGCGCGTTTTGAGTCCTTTAAGGATTTCTGCATTTGCTCTCTCGGCTTGGCCATTGCTGGCGGGATGAGCTACGGAAGCGTAGCAAACCTGTATGTCGAGGTCTTCGCAATACCCTTGGAATGCGGAGCTTGTGAATTGAGTCTCATTATCAGTGATGATCTTGTTTGGCACTCCGAATCTGCTTACAATGGACTGCAGAAAGTTGATAGCAGATTGCTTGTTGATCGTCACAACTGGAGTTGCTTCCGGCTACTTGTTGAATTTGTCAATGGCGACGTACAGGAACTTGTAACCTCCGACGGCTCTTGGGAAGGGTCCCAAGATGTCCATCCCCCACACAGCGAAGGGCCATGTAGGAGGTATCATTTGTAAGGGCTGAGCAGGTGTATGAATTTGCTTTGCATGAAATTGGCATGCTTCGCATTTCTTCACCAGCTCAGTGGCATCCTCGAGCGATGTAGGCCAGTAGAAGCCATGCCGAAAGGCTTTTCCGACCAGCGTGCGGGAAGATGCGTGGTTCCCACACTCGCCTCCATGGATTTCCGCTAGAAGCTCGCAGTCTTCTTCCCTTGTGATGTACCGCATTAGGATGTCGTTGGCACCGCGCCGGTAGAGATCCCCTTCTACCAATGTGTATCTTTTAGCCAATCTGACTACCCGGTCAGCGGATACATCATCGTCAGGAAGGATGTTGTCTTTCAAGTAGTTCCGGATCTCCGAGATCCATGCATCGGAACGGACTTGAGCATTTGAGTCTTGCGTGCTGGGTTGCTCGGAGCTTCCGGCAGCACCTACGACCCTTGATGGCTGCCATGGTAACAGGGCCATCGGGACCGTCAGCTTTGGGATGCTGATCTCGCCCCCTTCGTTCAGTTCGGCAGGCTGAACTGTGGGTTTTGACAACCTCCGGACAAAGATTCTGTCAGGAGCCGGAGCTCCAGTTGACGCTTTGGTCGAGAGTTCGTCAGCTTCAGCGTTGTGGGCACGCTGAACATGGTGGAGGTCTAGGACTTCAAAGTCCTTCTGAAGCCTCTGGACTTCAAGGAGGTAAGCAGCTAGCTGGAGATTATTGCAGGAGCATTCACCCTTCACCTGCTTAATGATGAGCTGTGAATCTCCTTTGACCAGCAGTTGCTTGACACCGTATAACAGTGCCACCTTTAGCCCGTAGATGAGTGCTTCATACTCCGCCATGTTATTGGTTGCCTTGAAGTCAAGGTGTACCATGTATTTTACCTTCTCCCCAGTCGGTGCAAGGACAAGGATTCCAGCTCCGGCCCCCTGCTTCTGCATGGAGCCATCGAAGTAAAGGGTCCAGTGAGGCTCGGTGAAGGTTGGAACTTGATGTTCCGTCTTCTGCTCGCTGGGGCCCCCAGGGTTTGATGGAGAGGGAGTCCATTCCGCCACGAAATATGCCAACACTTGACTCTTGATTGCTTGTCTCGAAATGAATTCGAGATCGAACTCAGCCAATTCCGCTGCCCACTTTGCAATATTCCCAGTTGAATTGGGATTATGCAAGATCGCTCGAAGTGGATAGGAAGTCACCACCGAGACTTTGTGAGCTTGGAAGTAGTGTCGGAGCTTTCTGGAGGCAATAAGAACTGCATAAAGCAGCTTATGCACCTCTAGGTATCGAGTCTTGGCATCATGTAATACTTCACTGATGAAGTATATCGGGCGTTGAATGGTCCAGACCCTCCCGGAGGGGTCCGGAGCTTCCTCTCTATTGATCCGGACTCTGTCGGAGGAGTCCAGATTCTCTTCGGGGACCTCCGGGTTTTGGCTGGAGGAACCCGGAGCTTCTTCAGAAATGACCTGGACCCTCTCGGAGGGGTCTGGGTCTTCTGAAGTGACTTCTTGTGGATTTGAGTCTGGGAGCTGGGACCCAGACTCACTTTCAGGGACCTCCGGACCCTCCTGAAGGGGTCTGGATTTCTGAGTATGGGGTAGTTCTGGTCTCTCTGCAACCAGAACCATACTGACAACTTCGTCAGTAGCTAAAATGTAAAGCAACAAAGGCTCACCAGGGTTTGGAGCTACCAGAATTGGTAGGGTGGTGAGGAACTGTTTCAGCTCCTGGAACGCCTTCTCTGCTTCTTCGGACCATTGGAATAGTCCGGACTTCCTCAACAACTTGAAGAAGGGAAGTGCCCGGTCCGCCAGTCTTGATATGAATCGGTTGAGGGCTGCTAAACACTCAGTTAACTTTTGGACGTCTTTGATGCGGGTTGGTGGCCGCATGTCTTCAATGGCTTTTATCTTCGCCGGATTAGCCTCTATGCCCCGGTGACTTACCAGGAAACCAAGAAGTTTTCCGGAGCTAACCCCGAAGACACACTTGTCTGGGTTTAGCTTCGTGCGGGTGGCCCGCAGCTTATCGAAGACAGCCTGCAAGGTGTCCAAGAGGGACTCCTTGTTCTTGACCTTGACCACAATGTCATCGACGTACACTTCCACTATGTCTCTGATGAGTTCTTCAAAAGTTTTGTACATAGCTCGTACAAAAGTTGAAGCTGCATTCTTGAGGCCAAATGGCATGGCTGTGTAACAATACAATCCATCTACTGTGATGAATGAAGTATGCTCTTCATCCTCGCTAGACATCCTGATTTGATGATACCCAGAATATGCGTCTAGGAAACACAATAATTCACACCCGGAGGTGGAATCCACTATCTGATCTATTCTAGGTAGTGGGAATGGATCTTTTGGACATGCCTTATTCAGCGTGGTGTAGTCGATGCACATCCGAAGCTTCCCGTCGGCCTTGGGCACAACGACTGGGTTCGCCAGCCATTTTGGATGGAAGACTTCTCGGATGAATCCGGCTTCGAGCAGCTTCTTCACTTCTTGTCGGATGAAGTTCTGCCGCTCTACGGATTGCTTCCGAGGCTTCTGATGCACAGGCCGAGCATTGGGGTAAATCTTTAGATTGTGCTCAATCACTTCCCTGGGGATCCTAGGCATTTGTGACGGTTGCCAGGCAAACACGTCAACATTAGCCCGGAGGAAAGTGATGAGCGCGAGTTCCTATTTGTCGTTCAACCCTCCCGATATACGGGTGGTTTGAGCGGTATCGGAACCAATTTGGACGACCTTGACGGGAATGGCGGTGTCGCTGCTTGGCTGCACACGGGGTGAAGAGGTTGAGCCTCGTTGACGAATGCTCGGGGGTTTCAGAGCTTGCTCCTGTCTGGAGTCCTCTTCTTGCGCCGTGGTGAGTGCATGGAGCTCCTCCAGAGCAGTTACTCCGGCAGTGCGATCTCCGCGGATTCGGAGAACGCCTACTGGTGTAGGCATCTTCAACACCAGGTATCCATAATGGGCAACTGCCATAAATTTGTACAGGGCAGATCTACCCAAGATGGCGTTGAATGGTAAGTTGATCTGAGCGACGTCGAAGACCAACTTCTCGGTGCGATACTTCTCTCGTGTCCCGAAGTTAACGGGGAGAGTTATAGCTCCGAGTGGAGTAATGGCCCCCGGACCTACTCCGGAGAAAGGTCGAGAGGGCTGGAGATCCGAAGGCCGGAGCTGAAGCTTGGTAAAAGCTTCAAAGCTTATGAGGTTCAGCCCCGAACCTCCGTCCACCATAACATGATGGAGTTGGATGTTATTGATGGTGGGAGATACCATCAAAGGTAACTGTCCAGCTCCGACCATGCTTCGAGGACAGTCCGAAGCATCAAAAGTGATGGATGTGTCCATCCACTTTCGATGTGGCTCCGGTCTAGCTGTAGGAGCTACAGCGGCCATATCCCGCCGCATAGTCTTGATGACGCGACGGGAGGTGATGTCCCATGATCCACCAAAAATTGTGTTCATGGTGTTCCGACGCTCGTTGTCAGAGACGTCAGAGTCGTCGTCGACGGAGGTGTAGACGGCCTTCAGGAATTTTTTGAGATCCTGAAACCCTAACTCCTCTTCAGCCGGAGCTTCGTCGACCTTCTGTTTTCCTTCCCTCTGTCGGAAAGGAGACCCTTCCCGGCGCTTGCTGTATCGCTCGGCAAGGTTTTGGACCTCTCGGCAGTCTTCCAAACCGTGGCTGCCCGTTTTGTGAATGGGACACCACACTTTGGGTTTGCCACCATCTTCGGAAGACGGTCGAGGTCGCTTCTCGGGGCGTGGCCCCCGACCACCAGGAGTTGCAGCAGTTGCAACGTTGGATGTACCGGCCGACGGCTTCTTCTTGCCGTGGGTCTTCTTTTTCTTCTTGCCACCCCCGGAGGTAGCGGCTTCTTCTTTGGAGGATTTCTTGTGATCCTCCGAGGCTGGTTTGGAGTGTATTTCACGGCCCTCCGCAGCTCTGGCACATTTGTCTGCCAGGGCCAGGCTGAAGAGTTCCGTGACGCTGGTGATCTCTTTGATCGCCAGCTTCTCCAACATCTTCTTGTCCCGTACGCCCTGTCTGAATGCCACAATGACAGAAGCGCTTGAGATAGAAGGGATTGTGTTGCGTACCTGAGAGAACCTCTGGATGAAGGACCGCAAAGATTCTCCCCCTTTTTGCACGACCGCAAAAAGGTCCAGTTCAGTGCCTGGTCGGGTGTATGAACTCCCGAAGTTGGCAGTGAACTGACGGCACAACTCCTCCCAACTGTTGATAGAGTTGGGTGGAAGGCTCATAAACCAGGACCTGGCGGTCCCGGTTAAGGCCACTGGAAAGTAATTGGCCATTACAGCCTCGTTTCCTCCAGCTGCCAAGATTGCAGTGGAATATATCTGAAGGAATTCAGCGGGGTTGATAGTCCCGTCGAATTTTTCCGGCAGGTGTGGCCGGAACTTCTGTGGCCATCTAACCATGCGCAGGTGCATGGCTAGGGCTGAACAGCCTCCTCCTACTCCTTCCAGAGTAGAAAGGTCATGAGCTTCCCGTCTTTCACGAGCATGCTCGATATGGACACGACCATCCTGTTGGCGGTATCGGCGATCAAGCTCCGCCCTGAGGTCATGAGTCGAAAGCCTGGATACCGTATGGGTACGTCGTGCCCCAGAGGGCAACGATGTCACTTGCTGTGACGCAGACCGTCTCCTGTTGTTGGAGACGTGTGGACCAAGTCTTCCAGATAAAGTCCGTCGCTGCGACGGGGCTCGTCCCGAAGGAGGAGGACCCTGGTTGTTGAGGCGTTCGGCCGCTGCTGCGACCAAATGCTCCACATCGGCCCTCCACTCCTCCATTGCATCTCGAGATGTGTCCGGAGGTGGTGGTCGTTGGAGAAGAGCACGCGCTGCATGGAGCGCGTGTTCCGGGTTGTCATGACTTGCCGACGCAGTCAGTGATGCCGGCGTACCATCACGTTGTCCAGCACGATTTGCCGGAGAAGATGGTGGTGGTGGGAGAGTGGCTCCTGCTGGTGCCGAGGCTCCTGCTGGTGGCTGCCTGTTGGAGGGATTGCCCCCAACAGCTTGAGCAGCAGGTTGGCCGTTGGATGATCCAGCCGCGGAGTTCACCATTCTCGAAAATCTGAGGCGCCCCTACTGGCGCGCCAACTGTCGACTGTTGGAGTCGGCAGATCTCCTGACACTGCTAAAGTGTTGAAGGAGTTTGTGGTTCGGTGTGGGCGCGCGGAGACTCAAGAAGGTGAATCGCTATTTAACACATGAGACACTAGGATTTACGTGGTTCGGGCCGCCTGAGCGTAATACCCTACTCCACGGGTGTGTTGGTGTTGTATTAGCTTATCACATATGATTTCCACGTCTGTGTCCCTCCCTGTCTGTATCGACGGCCTGTCCTTTTACAGTACAAAGACAGGCCGTTACAAGCTGGCCTGGCCCGACATGTGGCCCCGGCGGTTACTAGTATTGATACACGATTAATTGTTGTTAATGATCCTGTAACGGGCTCCGACAATGTCGTTACAGGTGTTAAGATCGTCCGTTTAAGTGTCATTAATATGGAATTAATGACATTTAAATGGGTCTTGAAGTCCTTGGCTCTCCTTTGAAGATCCGGAGCCGTTACAAGGTCTTCCGGAGGTTAGAGGCTGCCAGCTCCGACGTTTAGACACGTGGCAGCTCTGGAGCTTGCTGTGGGAAGCAGGAAGCTTCGGGGCTACCTGACACGTGTCAGGTCCGGAGCTTCTCTCGGTCAGGGGTTAAGTCCGGAGGTGCCATTTCGGTACTTGGTCCGGAGCTTCCCCCTTGTGAGTGGTAGCTCCGGTTCGGCAGTACACGTGGCGACCTAGGGATTAATCATATTGGAGAAGCAGGTCCGGTCATGTCTGACAAGTGGGCCTCCGAGGGTCTTCAATTCAAGTAGTCGTCCTTCCCTCGAGATCTTTGTAATCTCAGAGGGTTTACGGTTTTTAGGGTACCGACATAAATGATTTCTCACCGAGCAGTAAATTTTTTAATGAAAAATCATCAAAAATATTAACGATGCAAATAATATTATGACCTGTACAAGTACAATAGTCAATCAATCATAGTAACACTATAGGAAACAACAGAAATAACGACAGCCAGAAACTGTCATAAATAAGCCACTTACCATCGTAAATAAATTATTTGCAACGACAAATGCTTATTTATGATTGTTTCTCGCCATCACCAATTATTGATCGTAAATAAAGTTATTTACGACGACTACAGTTATAAATAAGCTTATTTACGACGGCTATGCTAACCTGTTATAAATATGGAGTCCCTGCCACGTGGTGCATGAGGCTCCATATTTACGACGGTCTCGACCTGAACTGTCGTAAATAGTATGGCACTCGGAGCGGCTAGCCCGGCGGTCCATCGTCACGCTGGGTGTGATACGAACGCAAGGGGGTCACTCCCCGTGTGCGTGGAATTTGACAAGGCAGTCGAGGAGCGATGACAGCTCTGCCTGCTGATCGGCTGTGCCAAACGCAATCTCTGTGTGTTGTTTGCGGGGATGGTTAGTCACTTGATCACTAAATGTGTTACAGGATTTGTTACCGATCCAGATTTCATTCACGTTTTATCCTCTAACTTATATTCCTTCTGTACCTAAAAGTTTATCACTTTTAGTTTATTTTCGAACTAAAAGATGATAAACTTTTAAAAGCGAAGAGATACGTACACAAGATGATCGAGCACAAGTGGCTAGTGGGTTATCAATATGTAGCTTAAATGCACACGGGCCGACCCAACAACCTAACACTAGGCCTATAAGGCAATCCATACTCGTTTACTCTAAAAGCATACTATATACTCTACACTTCCAACATATTTTGTATTTTTTCTATTATGTTCACTCTATACATCTACTTTAAACTTTAAATACGTATACAATTCAATATCTTTTTACAATACACCACTGCAGACAATCTAACTTTCTTTATGAAGAGGTATCCAGACAAGCAACACGTGAGCTGAGATGAGGGTATCGTTGTTTTTGTGGCGGAAATTAGCTCCAGCTTGCAATAGTTTGGTGACTCGAGCCGAGTTTGGTAGCATGCGAAACTTTGTTTTCAATGTCACAATCTGACCTCCAACACAGGAGCGCATTGTTCGCCGACCAACAGTTCTTGCGGTACCATTGTTTGCCTTGACGTCTCTAAAGACCATACTACTACGTTGCAAACACCAAAACGTTTTCGCAAAAATAGCGCAAGAACATCATGGTTTATAGAGCTCTAGGATCTTCTGAAATGATAGAAAACAAGATCTTACTACTAACAGTCTATCATGGCAAACTAAACGTAGCTTAAACTAATCCATCCGGCTTCAATCTTAAGACATAATTTAAAATATGATACTTTCTTCGTTTCAGAAAAATTTTAAATTCTTAGTACAAAAATAAACTAAAATGTGATGAACTTTTAGATACGGAGATAATACTAGTTTCATATTTATTCGTTCTCCCTTTTCTCATTTTAATTTTCTGCTGTAATAAATCACATGTTCCATTTCGGGGTGACAATGAGTCGATGACGTAGCCGCTCAAGCTGCCACGCGGCCTCCACCGTCCCTCGCGCCCTATAGCGTCCGCTCAACCGCAGAGGCGCAGCAGAGCACACCATCCAACGAGCCGGGCAGGGTGGGCGCACCGCGCACGAGCGAGAGCGAGAGCGAGAGCGAGAGCGGCGACTGAACCCAATGCCGCTGCTGCTCGCCCCCTCCGCCTCCCATACGCTGCCGCCGCGGCCGGCCGCACCGTCAAGGGCCCGCGTCGTCAGGGTCGCGGCTTCCCCCGACGCCGGCGCCACCGCCGCCGCTTCAGCTGGGGAGCGCCGCCGCGGTAGTGGTTTCCCGTCGTTCCTCCCCGCGGCGGTGGAGCGCATCCGTGACGGCGACGCCGTCCGCCTCGCCAAGCGAATCGAGCGGGTTCCCGTCCAGGCGAGCCGATTCCACCCTCGTCCTTTTTTTTTTTCTCGAATTTTGCTCACCGATGGTGGTTCTTCTTCTCCGAACTTAATCCCTCCCTCCCTCCCTCCCTTCAGACGGGCTTCTCCAAGACCCCGATAATGAGCAGCTGCGTGAGGCCGCTCCAGCAGCAGCAGCAGCAGCAGGGCAGTGATCCCGTCGTGCTGCTCCATGGGTTCGACAGGTGCGTTGCATCCCAAGCACAAAAAATCCATGGCTCAACTTGCCATAACTGATGTTTACTATTATTTAGCGAGGAGTGCTGCTGCGGCAGTTACTACGTTGTTCTTCTGCTGCTCCTCTTATACAGGACCCAGCCTATTAGTTATAACAGCGAATCCAAGCACTGGACTTGAATTTGTTTTTTTTTAAGTTAGAGAGCACCAATTACATCACAAATTTCACCTAGTTGGGAGCATTCCTCTATGAAAACAGATCATCATACTGAACATCTGCAACTGATTCATCATTCCACAGGCTAGTCCAGCCTTTTTTTCCTTTTAAAAAACGAATGTTGTACTTCTGCTATGCAATCAACATTGTGGACCATTTAAAAGTATCAGCTACAGTTCTTGTTTAGAGTGGAGATACACCTACCCGTTGCTTGAGGAGGCTGGACTCGAGGCTTGGGCTGTGGACATCCTTGGATGGGGCTTCTCTGATTTAGGTATGCCCAATCCTGCATGCCACATGATTTCGTTCTGTTGCTGTACTTGTTGGTTCGGTTATAATGTTGATGTTTTTTTTTTGGAGCTGGCTCATAGAAGCACGGCCACCATGTGATGTTGCGTCGAAACGAGAGCATCTTTACCAGGTAAACTGCTGGTGCACGTGGATAATTCTGTTGTGATGGTTCATTTCCTGGTCGGTGGACTTGTTTCTAATTCTACTATGGCAGATCAGGACCTCAATTCAACAACTCATCCTAGCATGTCAGATTACTTTTCACATGAATCCTTAAATCAGAATGACTTCTATAAGTTACAAAATGATCTACATTTACAGGCATAACATAAGAACAAAACCTTGATCGGTACAGAGTTTATTTTTCAAATTTATTATTTTTCTTCATCCATTTAACACCAGTTGTTTTGACTTGATAAGTGCAAACAATCTTTTTTTTGTCCAGCTGATGCTGCTATAATTTCATGTAATGTTTACAGTGATATGATCCTTACACCTTAATAACCTTTTCCGTGTAGTTCTGGAGGTCCTACATCAACAGGCCTATGGTGCTAGTTGGGCCGAGCCTTGGTGCTGCTGCTGCCATTGATTTTTCGGTCAACTATCCCGAAGCGGTACATGCATGTTTTGTGTTACCTTCTTTTTTAATCACTGAGTAGTAGCACAGACTATGTTGAGGTTGCTATAATGCTTTCTTTGATGTCAAATTTGTCAAAATTATACAAGCTGAGTGTTTGTATTACAAAAGGCTAATTTTATCTTGGTGGTCACAGGTATCCAAATTGATCCTCATTGGTGCAAGTGTATATGCTGAGGGTCCAAAAGATATGAGTAGAATGCCTAAATTTGTTCCATACGCTGGGGTATGTAATTTGATAAGCTCCATGATTCAGATTCAGCTTTATAGGGTCCTCTTTTGTTCATGTACTTTGCTAATATATGTTTGATTTTCATGCCTCAAATGCATATATTTACTGTTTAGTGCTATTAATATCATTTTGAACTAGTGATGGTTATGCTATTGCCAAGTATCTTTCATGCTGACTTATCATCTTTTACTGGACTCTTAACAGATCCAGTGATATGTGCATTTGTACCAGCTAGACCACTGAAGAATTTTGATCATCTTTCGTTACGCCAGGTTTCTATGCTGAAGAGTCTTCCATTGCGATTGTTTGCTACACGCTTGGCGTTTCACAAAATTCCTGGTGGACTCTATTTTGATTGGGTGCAAGTAAGCTTCCATTGATCTCTTGGAAAGAAACAAAAATAATAATCGTGTTTTAGTTGTGGATCTGGTAGTTTTCTCCATCTTTGAAGCGTATAGCCATAACTTGTATAAACTGGTTTTATTTTTTGCAATAATCTAGCCACCATTCAAGAAAAAAATAATTAAGTTATGAAGGAAACTGGAATTAGTACTAAGTGTGTGCGACTACTTCTATGGCAATCATTTGTCTTTTTATTCATCAAACATGATTGTCCAAACATTGCCTGTTTTGTGATGTAATAATTATTTTTGTATCGAAGTCTATTACTCAATCCCGCTTTGTAGTTCATTTTTGAACTGCAAAGCAACAAATTTTTGGAGACGGAGGGAGTATCATCTTCAACAACAACAACAAAGCCTTTGCCCCAAACAAGTTGGGGTCGGCTAGAAATGAAACCCAACAATTTTGAAAAAAAATAATAGAAAATAAGATGAGAGTAAAAAATACAGATAAAATAAGATTCTACATTTTATTTATTTTAGGAATGGATTAATAAGAAAGAAGATGAGAGTAACAAAATACGAATAAACTAAGATTGTAGCACATGAATTGCTAATTTTCAATTTTCATGCAGTTCTATCATAGCCAGGGAGTATCATCTTCCCCTCCGATTTTTCCTTCTTATATATGATATTATATACATAAACATTGTCATGATGGCTATTCAAGTTATTACAGTTTACTGGTCCTCATTTGAAGTAAATGTTTGATTATTTTTCATCTTAATATTTCAGATCGGTCGTCTACATTGCCTGCTTCCCTGGTGGGAAGATGCCACAGTTGATTTTATGGTTAGAGGGGGTTATAATGTCCTAAGCCAAATAAAGCAGGTTGTTGTCTTCAGATATCCTAATTATGAAACTTTGACTCCTCTAGCGTGTTCAAGTTTCCAGCATGCTTTTCCATTCACTGCCTTATACTGTGGTAGCTATCAGTCACTAGTCTTTGCTGCTGTCTGTGTTGATGCTGCAAACTCTTGAGATGAAACCTACAAGGACACCTAAATACTAATAGCATTTTCCCTGTATGTTAATACTTGGCTAACTTAACTGTTAACTAATATTGGCACCATAACTGGTGTATTTTGGTTTGCATAAAGGGGTTTTTATTGATGGCCACAGTATTAAATGAACCCAAATGGGTGACAAAATGCACACCTTTAGCATTTCATATTCTGAACAGAAACGGTTATATATTGTTGTGATGTTTCAGCATGTCATACTACTTTGCCAAAATTATTTAGCATATCCAAGGGATGCTGCATTGCTTTGATAGCAGACCGTTAGTCATTGGAATAATTATACAGTGGATGCATACAACAGAGAGATTACTAATGATGATTTTCTCAATTCTTTACAGGTAAAGAAAAGATGCCTAATTATATGGGGAGAGGATGATGGAATAATAAGCAGTAAACTAGCATATGTAAGTTTAAATACTATGATGTACTTTGCAAGATACATGCATCCGTTCTGTGAATGCACACCCACATACTATTGCAGTATGCTTTTGGGCCTGCCGCCATTCCAAGGATCCATAAGGAAAGCTAATACTGTGTCAAATCAATACTAATCTGCAAGTAGCATATACGTCAGTATATATTACGGTCATGTTCTTTGATGTACCACTGCAGAGATTGCATCAGGAACTCCCAGATGCAACTTTACGGATGGTAGGACAGTGTGGTCACATTCCTCACGTGGAAAAGCCAAGGGAAGCGGTGAAGTATGTTCTTGAGTTCCTTGAAAGAGATGAAGCCAAGAAAGTGGACCGTGCTTCCCCCGTAACATCAGTACTTGCGTACGTTATCCCTGCCGTTTTGCTGGTTGTATAAGACTTTGCACATTCATGGAGCGTGCTCTCATCTTATTGTTTTTTTTTTCCAACACTCCGAATGGCTCAGGAATTGCTGAAGCTGAACAGATCCTCCTGGCTACGCTAGGTTGTGTAAAGTAAAATTAAATGTACCCATGGATAATGGATAGGTCTCACTATGCCCGGTCCCTCCCAAGCTTCTGCTGAAGCTGGTGACGTGTCAGTGAAGGTTATCCGTCTAGCTTGTGCACCGGTGATCGCCTGATCGGTCAGTGAAGAGCCGAGCGGACGAAACTGATGCCAAGGCTGTTGTGGCCGAACTTTTTTTTAATATACGTATTTTAATCCAAATTTATATTAATAACCCTCGATTCAAATTTTTTTCAAATCTGACCGGCCGTCGTATGAGAGACATAATGAATGTCGTATGAGGCCCATACGACATGCGAAGGGCTCATACGACATTGGTGGTGGCTCATGCCACGTGTGTCGGCTGGGCCGTCCAGCGGGGCCGAAACCGGCCACGGTGGCATGTCGTATGAGGCCCATACGACATGCACAGTACTGTCGTATGTGCCTCATACGACATAAACAGCCAGTTTATTTATTCAATTAAAAATAGAAGATGATTTGCAAAAAATATGAAACTTTGTAGATATGTTAAGCGAAACATGCAGAACACAATGGTATGGTCAGATGTTATTTTAATTTTTTTTGAAAAATTTTTAAAATTCAGATTTGAATTTCATTGAAATTTCCTGAACGTCTGAAATAAAATAGCAAAAAGGATTCAAAAATCTTGAAACTTTGCAGGGAGGCTATTTGGATTATTCGTCTGACATGTAGCAGTGCACTGTCGTATGTGTCTGTCGGTACCCTAAAAACCATACACCCCCTGAGGTTACAAAGATCTCAAGGGAAGGACATCAACTCAAATTGAAGACCCTCGGGGGCCCACTCGCCAGACGTGACCGGACCCGCTTCTCCAACATGGTTAACCTCTAGGTTGCCACGTGTACTGTCAGCCCAGAGCTATTACCCGCAAGGGTGAAGCTCCGGGCCAAGTACTGAAACGGCACCTCCGGAGGTAGCCCCCGACCGAGAGAAGCTCCGGACATGACACGTGCCAGATCACCCCGGAGCTTCCCGCTTCTCCCAAGCAAGCTCCGGAGCTGCCACGTGTCCACACGACGGAGCTAGATGCTTAAAGCCCCCGGGAGACGTTGTAACGGCTCCGGATCTCCAAAGGACAGCCGCAGACTTCAAGATCCGATTAATTACCATTAATTCCACGTTAATGATAATTAATCGGACAGCCTTAACACCTGTAACAGCACTGTCGGAGCCGTTACAGGGTTATTAACAACAATTAATCTCGTGTATCAATACTAATAACCGCCAGGGCCACATGTCGGGCCAGGCTGACTTGTAACGGTTGGTCCTTGTACTATAAAAGGACAAACCGACGATACACAGAGGGGGCGAACACTCTGAAGCTCACCAGTTAATACAACAAACACACACCCGTGGAGTAGGGTATTACGCTCAGGCGACCCGAACCACGTAAACCACCGTGTCACTCGTGTCCAAATCGCATTTCACTTTCTTAGATCTCCGCGCGCCCAGACCGAACCACAAACTCCTTCAAACACTTTTCATAGTGTTAGGGGATCTGCCGACTTCAACAGTCGACAGTTGGCGCGCCAGGTAGGGGCGCCTGAGATCTTCAAGAATGGTGAATTCTGCAGCTGGATCATCCAACGGGCAACCTGCTGCTCAGACTGTCGGAGGCAATCCCTCCAACATGCAACCACCGGCAGGAGCCTCAGTTCCAGCGGGAGTCACACTCCCACCACCACCATCTTCTCCGGCAAGACATGCCGAACGACATGATGGTGCACCGGCGTCACATTCAGCGCCGGCAAGTCGTGACAACCCAGAACACGCGCTCCATGCAGCGCGTGCTCTCCTTCAGCGACCACCACCTCCGGACGCATCTCAAGGTGCCATGGAGCAATGGAGAGCTGATATTGAGCATTTGGTCGCGGCAGCGGCCGAACGCCTCAACAATCAGGGTCCACCTCCTTCAGGGCGGGCCCCGTCGCAGCGACGAACGTTGTCTGGAAGACTTGGTCCACATGTCTCCAACAACCGGAGAAGAGCTGCGTCACAGCAAGTGACGTCGTTGCCCTCTGGGGCACGACGTGCCCATACTGCATCTCGGCTTTCGACACACGACCTCCGAGCGGAGCTTGATCGCCGATACCGCCAACAGGATGGCCGTGTCCACATCGAGCGAGCTCGAGAAAGACGAGATGCTCAAGATCTTTCTACTCTGGAAGGAGTAGGAGGAGGCTGTTCCGCCCTAGCCATGCACCTGCGTATGGTTAGATGGCCACAGAAGTTCCGGCCACACTTGCCGGAAAAATTCGACGGGACTGTCAATCCCGTAGAATTTCTACAGATATACTCCACTGCGATCCTAGCAGCTGGAGGAAATGAGGCTGTAATGGCCAATTACTTTCCAGTGGCCTTAACTGGGACTGCTAGGTCCTGGTTTATGAGCCTTCCGCCCAACTCTATCGACAGTTGGGAGGAGCTATGCCGCCAGTTCACCGCCAATTTCGGGAGTTCATACACCCGTCCGGGCACCGAACTGGACCTTTTTGCGGTCGTGCAAAAAGGAGGGGAATCTTTGCGGTCATTCATCCAGAGATTCTCTCAGGTACGTAACACAATCCCTTCTATCTCAAGCGCTTCTGTCATTGTAGCATTCAGACAGGGTGTACGAGACAAGAAGATGTTGGAGAAACTGGCGATCAAAGAGATCACCAGTGTCACGGAGCTCTTCAGCCTGGCTGACAAATGTGCCAGAGCTGCGGAGGGCCGTGAAATGCACTCCAAACCAGCCTTGGAGGATCATAAAAAATCCTCCAAAGAAGAAGTCGCTACCTCCGGGAGTGGCAAAAAGAAAAAGAAGACCAACGGTAAGAAGAAGCCGTCGGCCGGCACATCCAACGTTGCAGTCACTGCAACTCCTGGTGGCCGGGGGCCACGCCCCGAGAAGCGACCTCGACCGTCTTCCGAAGACGGTGGCAAATCCAAGATGTGGTGCCCCATTCACAAAACGGGCAGCCACAGGCTGGAGGATTGCCGGGAGGTCCAAAACCTTGCCGAGCGCTACCACAAGCGCCGGGAAGGGTCTCCCTTCCGCCAGAGGGAGGGAAAACAAAAGGTCGATGAAGCTCCGGCTGAAGAGGAGTTAGGGTTTCAAGACCCCAAAAAGGTCTTGAAAGCCGTCTACACCTCCGTCGACGATGATTCCGACGTCTCCGACAACGAACGTCGAAAAACCATGAACACCATCTTTGGTGGATCATGGGACATCACCTCTCGTCGCGTCATTAAGACCATGCGACGGGATATGGCTGCTGTAGCTCCTACAGCTAGACCGGAGCCACATCGAAAGTGGATGGACACACCCATCACTTTCGATGCTTCGGATTGTCCTCAAAGCATGGTCGGAGCTGGCCAGCTGCCCTTGATGGTATCCCCCACCATCAACAACATCCAGCTCCATCATGTCCTGGTAGATGGAGGTTCGGGGCTTAATCTCATCAGCTTCGAAGCTTTCACTAAGCTTCAGCTTCGACCTTCAGACCTCCAGCCCTCTCGACCTTTCTCCGGAGTAGGTCCGGGGGCCATAACCCCACTCGGAGCTATCACTCTCCCTGTTACCTTCGGGACCCGGGAGAAGTATCGCACCGAAAAGTTGGTCTTCGACGTCGCTCAGATCAACTTACCATTCAACGCCATTTTGGGTAGACCTGCCCTGTACAAATTCATGGCAGCTGCTCATTATGGATACCTGGTGTTGAAGATACCGACACCAGTAGGCGTTCTCCGGATCCGTGGAGATCGCACTGCCGGAGTAACTGCTCTGGAAGAACTCCATGCACTCACCACAGCGCAAGAGGAGGATTCCAGACAGAAGCAAGCTCCACAACCTCCGAGCATTCGTCAACGAGGCTCGACCTCTGCACCCCGTGTGCAGCCAAGCGGCGACACCGACATTCCCGTCAAAGTCGTCCAAATTGGTTCCGATGTCACTCAAACTACCCGCATATCGGGTGGCTTGAACGACAAATAGGAACTCGCGCTCATCACTTTCCTCCGGGCTAATGTTGACGTGTTTGCCTGGCAACCGTCACAAATGCCTGGGATCCCCAGGGAAGTGATTGAGCACAATCTGAAGATTTACCCCAACGCTCGACCTGTACACCAGAAACCTCGGAAGCAATCTGTAGAGCGACAGAACTTCATCCGACAAGAAGTGAAGAAGTTGCTCGAAGCCGGATTCATCCGAGAAGTCTACCATCCAAAATGGCTGGCAAACCCAGTCGTTGTGCCTAAGGCCGGCGGGAAACTTCGGATGTGCATCGACTACACCACACTGAATAAGGCATGTCCAAAAGATCCATTCCCACTACCTAGAATAGACCAGATAGTGGATTCCACCTCTGGGTGTGAGTTGCTGTGTTTTCTAGACGCATATTCAGGATATCATCAAATCCGGATGTCTAGGGAAGATGAAGAACATACTTCATTCATCACAGTGGATGGATTGTATTGTTACACAGCCATGCCTTTTGGTCTCAAGAATGCAGCTTCAACTTTTGTACGAGCAATGTACAAAACATTCGAAGAACTCATCAGAGACATAGTGGAGGTGTACGTTGATGACATTGTGGTCAAAGTCAAAAACAAGGAGTCCCTCTTGGATACCTTGCAGGCTGTCTTCGACAAGCTGCGGGCCACCCGCACGAAGCTAAACCCAGACAAGTGCGTCTTCGGGGTTAGTTCCGGAAAGCTTCTTGGTTTCCTGGTAAGTCACCGGGGTATAGAGGTTAATCCGGCGAAGATAAAAGCCATCGAAGACATGCGGCCACCAACCCGCATCAAAGACGTCCAAAAATTAACTGGATGTCTAGCAGCCCTCAGTCGATTCATTTCAAGACTGGCGGAAAGGGCACTTCCCTTCTTCAAGTTACTGAGGAAGTCCGGACCATTCCAATGGTCTGAAGAGGCAGAGAAGGCATTCCAGGAGCTGAAACATTTCCTCACCACTCTACCAGTCTTGGTAGCTCCGAACCCTGGTGAGCCTTTATTGCTTTATATTTCAGCAGCTGACGAAGTCGTCAGTATGGTTCTGGTTGCGGAGAGACCGGAACTACCCAATACTCAGGAATCCAGATCCCTTCGGGAGGATCCGGAGGTTCCCGAAAGCAGGTCTGGGTCCCAGCTCCCAGACTTGAATCCTCAAGAAGCCACTTCAGAGGACCCGGATCCTTCTGATAGGATCCAGGTCATTCCTGAAGAAGCTCCGGGTTCCTCCACCCAGAACCCGGAGGTCCTCGAATATAGTTTGGACCCCTCCGACAGGGTCCGGATCAATGGAGAGGAAGCTCCGGACCCCTCCGGAAGGGTCCGGACCGTTCAACGCCCAGTATACTTCATCAGTGAAGTGTTACATGATGCCAAGACTCGATACCTAGAGGTACATAAGATGCTCTACGCAGTTCTTATTGCCTCAAGGAAGCTTCGACACTATTTCCAAGCTCACAAAGTCTCGGTGGTAACCTCATATCCACTTCGAGCGATTCTGCATAATCCCAATTCAACTGGGAATATAGCGAAGTGGGCAGCGGAACTGGCTGAATTCGACCTCGAATTCATTCCAAGACAAGCAATCAAGAGTCAAGCGTTGGCAGATTTCGTGGCAGAATGGACTCCCTCTCCATTAAACCCTGGGGGCCCCAGCGAGCAGAAGAAGGAACCGCAAGTTCCGGCCTTCACTAAGCCTCACTGGACCCTTTACTTCGACGGCTCCATGCAGAAGCAGGGAGCCGGAGCTGGAGTCCTTCTCCTCACACCAACCGGGGAGAAGGTAAGATACATGGTGCACCTTGATTTCAAGGCAACCAACAACATGGCGGAGTACGAAGCACTCATATATGGATTAAAGGTGGCACTATCCTTTGGTGTCAAGCAGTTGCTGGTCAAAGGAGATTCACAACTTGTTATCAAACAGGTGAAGGGTGAATGCTCCTGCAATAATCTCCAGCTGGCTGCTTATCTCCTTGAAGTCCAGAGGCTTCAGAAGGACTTCGAAGTCCTAGACCTTCACCATGTTCAGCGTGCTCACAACGTTGAAGCTGACGAACTCTCGACCAAGGCGTCAACCGGAGCTCCGGCTCCAGACGGAACCTTTGTCCGGAGGATGTCAAAACCCACAGTTCAGCCTGCCGAGCTGAACGAAGGGGGCGAGATCAGCATCCCGAAGCTGACGGTCCCGATGGCCTTGTTACCATGGCAGCCATCAAGGGTCGTAGGTGCTGCCGGAAGCTCCGAGCAACCCAGCACGCAAGACTCAAATGCTCAAGTCAGTTCCGATGCATGGATCTCGGAGATCCGGAACTACTTGAAAGACAACATCCTTCCTGACGATGATGTATCCGCTGACCGGGTAGTCAGATTGGCTAAAAGATACACGTTGGTAGAAGGGGATCTCTACCGGCGCGGTGCCAACGGCATCCTAATGCGGTGCATCACAAGGGAAGAAGGCTGCGAGCTCCTCGCAGAAATCCATGGAGGCGAGTGTGGGAACCACGCGTCTTCCCGCACGCTGGTCGGAAAAGCCTTTCGGCACGGCTTCTACTGGCCAACAGCGCTCCAGGATGCTACTGAGCTAGTGAAGAAATGCAAAGCATGCCAATTTCATGCAAAGCAAATTCATACACCTGCTCAGCCCTTACAAATGATACCTCCTACGTGGCCTTTCGCCGTGTGGGGGATAGACATCTTGGGACCCTTCCCAAGAGCCGTCGGAGGTTACAAGTTCCTGTATGTCGCCATCGACAAGTTCACCAAGTGGCCGGAAGCTACTCCTGTTGTGACGATCAACAAACAATCTGCAATCAATTTTCTACAATCTATCGTGAGCAGATTCGGAGTCCCAAACAAGATCATCACTGATAATGGGACTCAGTTCACAAGCTCCTCATTTCAAGGATATTGCGAAGACCTCGGCATACAAGTTTGCTACGCTTCCGTAGCTCATCCTGCCAGCAATGGGCAAGCCGAGAGAGCAAACGCAGAGATCCTTAAAGGACTCAAAACGCGCACTTATGAGCGTTTGAAAAAGCACGGAGCTAATTGGATCGAAGAGCTTCCGCCCACTCTATGGGCTAACAGGACTTCTCCAAGTCGGGCAACCGGAGAAACACCCTTTTTCCTGGTGTATGGAGCAGAAGCGATCCTTCCTCCGGAAATCACCTTGGGTTCCCTCCGAGTCCGGACCTTCGACGAAGCCGCGCAGGACCAGCTCCGGCGTGAAGACCTAGACCTCCTCGAGGAGGGAAGGTGCCAAGCAGCTGTTCGGAATGCCCGATACCGCCAAGCTCTACGGCGCTATCATCAGCGGCATGTACACAACCGACAGCTCGAGGAAGGCGATCTGGTGCTACGGAGAATACTATCCAGAGAAGGGCAAAACAAACTCTCCCCCGGCTGGGAAGGACCCTTCCGAGTGATCAAAGTATCCCGTCCCGGAAGCGTTCGCTTGGCTACCGAGGATGGGACACCTCTCCCAAATCCTTGGAACATTGAGCACCTCCGTAAGTTCTACACTTAATTCCACGGAGGTGAGTCTTAAGTAACTTGAAGTGTATGTTATAAAGTCATTGTACAGAGTCGGGTAGTTCCTCCGGGAGAGCAGCCGGACCTTTCCCGAAAGGTTTGAAAAGCTCATGCAACACTTGATACAGTCTCCGGACTAGAAGTGTAGCTAATTACCCTGGGTTAAACGAGAAACCAAACACACTTAGCCTGGTTGCATACCCTAAGAGTGTACTTGTTTCCCCTGTACCCCGGACCTATAATGAAAGACATCTTCATGTGAAATAGACTCCACGTGCATTCATTTTTGCATAAGGCTCGACATTTTTATTTTTCTCTTTCTTGTCTATAACAGAAATGTGCAATTCTTAAGAAGTTCTAGTTTAACCGGTTTATGTACGATTTGGGTTGAATTGTCAGATTTTTTAGATTTAAATATCGTCTGTGGCCAACTCGCCTGAAAGCCGCCAAGCCATTCTAGGGCTGGAGTGCGCTATCGACTTAGCCTGGTCAAGCACCCTAAGTACGCCACTCTACCTACACCCCGGCAGGCCAAAGTAAGGTGGGTCCATGGACAATTAGATCTAAAAGAAAAGACAATTCATCCAATCATACTAAAAACCGTGTTCAACTTGAAATTCTCTTGAGAACCGTAAGCCGCAACGAAGTTATAGATAAGGAATGAATTTTACTGTTTTTCTTGGCCTAAGTGTGCAGGAAGAATAAACCCAACATTGATGGAGAAAAATCGGAGTTAACCAAGCTCCGACTCCCACCGGCGTTAACTTGAAGATGGTGAGAAGACTCTATCACTAGAGTCTGTTGCCAGCAAGCCAGGCGTGGCAAGGGTCATTGCCGGAGCTTCTAAGCTCCGACACCTTGAAGTATTAACTATCGACACTCAACGTGTTGGTAGAGGCTATTGCCGGAGCTACTAAGCTCCGACGATGGGCAATGCCGGAGCTTCTAAGCTCCGACGACTTCAAGGGACCTTCACTATCGAAGACTTCGGACCTAAACTACACGAGTTCGAAGCAAATTTGTCTTCAACAAAACTCAACATCCTTTTGGTACATGTCCACAATCACATTGTGCACATCTACCAGGGGGCCAAGTGAAGACAAAGATGTTGAAGACAAAAAATGAAATTCACGAAAAATTGGGGATTTCATTTCATTTGAAGACCAGAGATTACATCTGGGGACAAAGGATTACAAAATTGAGGAAGAAGAGAAGATACAAATAAAGGCTAAGAAAGATAGTCCTAGACCCTATGGAAGAACTCGGCGACCTTCTGGGCAACCTCCGACACGCTGCCTCGGGTAGCTTCGCCCTCTCCTTCGACGGGACCTTCAAGCACCGGGTCCAGAGAGAATCGAGGGTTCCGGCTAGTGTAACACGTCAATACATACTCTGTGACGTTTCTAGCCAGGGATTGCCCCTCGACCTCAAGCTGGTCCGCGATGACGTCGCCCACCTTGGAGAGCTTGCCACCCGCAGCGCTCAACGCCTGCAATGCAAGGTCCGGCTCTGGCTCCGGATCATCCGGAAGCACGGGGCTGAAACCCATAGGCGCCAGCGCATCGTCGGCCTTGCTCAGGAACTCCCAAATTTGCAGGGAGTCCGTCTTCCTCAGGCCCTTCATTTCTTCCAGGGACCTCCGGGTCGCCGCCAGTTCTGAGTTCTCGCGGGAGAGGCGCTCAACTTCTTTGGCGTTTTGCTGAATTTTCGTAGCAACCCGCTTTTCGAGTCTCCCGAGCTCCTCCTCCCGGAGGTGGATCTTGTTCCGACGGTCGACCAGGTCTTTCTCCCTAGCCTCTATTTTCTTCTCCCGGGCGATGAGGGCACACTCATACTCGTAGAGTTCCTGCCCTCGCACCCAGGTCTTCTCCTCCTCTTCGAGGCAGCGCTCTTCCAATTTTTTAGCGCGCTCCTCGAGGCCCTTGTCCGCCAGAGCTGTCTTCTCGGCGAGCTCTTCTTCACGTCGCAAGACGTCATCCCGTAGCTCCAGGAGTTTTTGCTCCTCATCCTCGAGCCGCTTTTCCCTTCCCTCAAGCGCCTCTCGGCGCTTGATGAGTGCGGTACTGATGGCTTCGAGTTGATCGAACCGGGCGTTGGCCGCATCATTGGCAGCTTTAGCTTGGTCGTGGTACTTCCGGGATTGGGCGTCGAGGTTGTGAGTCATGCTCTCCCTCTCATCCAGCATCTCACCCCAGAGCTCCAAGCGGACCTTCTCCCGCTTGATCCATTCCTTGTCCGCAGCGATCCTCGACTGCGCCAGCTTGGTCTCGAATTGGAGTCTATTACGCCACCTCCTAAGGGTTTGGCGCTCCTCTTCAAGAACCTTGCTGTCGTGGAAGAAGGCTAGTTGGACTTGGCGCAGACTGGAGCAAGCGTTGTCGATGGACATCGACAGCGAGATGGGCTCCGGACCTTCCGGGGTCTCCTCCGCTGGTTCCAGCGGGTCTTCATTTACAAAAATTGGGTCCCACTCTGCGAGAGCGGAACCCCGAGCTTCCAAGGCACTAGGGCCCTCCTCCGGGATGGCCTCAGTCGCCACTGAAGAAGGTCCCGCCACCAAATCTTCATTCGCCCCCTCAGGCTGGGGGCCGGCGACTTCGTTCAGGCACTCTGGCTCCGCCACGGGTACCATCGACGTCGTCGCCTCCAATGGCTCCGGCCGGGACGCTTCTTCTGAGGGGAGCTCAAGCTCCCCCGCCTCCACCACCACCGGCTCTGCAGCCGGCGCTCCAATAACTACCGGCCTTGCGACCGGAGCTTCAGAAGTAACCGGCTCAATTGCCGGAACCACTTCAACTTCCGGCTCGCACGCCGGGGCTTCAGCTGCCTCCGGCTCGACCGCCGAAGCTCCAGCATTTTCCGGCTCTGAAGCCGGGACCGCTACTTCCTCCGGCTCGACAGCCGGAGCATCTACTTCTGCAGCACCAGGGCCCGGAGCTTCAACCTCCGGAGCGGGTGCCGCTGGCGCATCTTCAATCCCGTGGTCCGGCGCTACCACGGGAACTTCTGGAGACGAGTCGAGGTCCATGACCACGACAGCCGGCGCCGGAGCTGTCGCAGCCTCTGCCTGGGGCAGCACCGGAGCTGGAGCAGAAGCCCTCTTAGCCTCAGACACTGTGGCTGAGGGCGGAGCTTCACTCCCCTTTTTAGGAACGCTGCGGATGAAGAATGAAGAAATTGAGCAAACAGATGCTATAATTAAAAGTTAATTGAGGTAAGCAAGAAAAATTACCTTGGGAGGCTCACGCACCAGCTTGCGCGGAACCTCTTTCCCGGACGTTCCGGGCTGGCCACGGTCGACGTAGGAGCTCCGGGAGGACTCCCAGGACTTGCCGTAGCCGCGGGCGTTTCCCGGGTCGGAGCTCTCCTTGACCGGGAGGAACTCCTAGACCTGGAGGCCCTCACCGCTTCTCGAACCGGAGTCGCCCGTCCGGAACTGGCACCACCGGAGGGACCCGTCACAGGAACAGCTGCACTCCGGGAGGATCCCACCGCCGGAACAGTAGCGCTTCGAAAAGACCCCACCACGGGGACAGATGCTACAGCGGCGGAGGATCTTCCTTCCTGAGGACGGGGAACTGGCGGTGGAGTAGCAAGCCCGACGGACCTCCCGTCAGCATGACGCAACTTCCTCTTCCGGTTCTCCGGCTCCTCCGCCAGCTCTTTGCCCTTGCCGGTGACCTCAGCTCTTGGCTGAGAGACAGGGGCGGAGCCGCCTTCCGACAACCCGGGGATCGCCAACGGGGCGGTCGATCTTCTCTCGACGACGCCAAGGTCGTCAAGCGCGGGCATCTTCCGCCGGAGCTCCCTGCTGAACTCAACTTCCTCGTTCAGGGGGAGGAAAGCCGGTGGCGGAGTCAAGTACGCTCCGTCTACATCGATGCCGTGCTGGAATTTCTTGAGGTGAAACTCCAAGGACTTCCCCACCATGTTGGACTTCAACCCGGTTTCAACCCGGTCTTCGTCCATCACGCTGTTGAGGGCCCAGGCGAGCTTCTCCCTCCTCTTCAGCGGTGCCCACCTGTTGAACAGGAAGTTGCAGAACACCGCCTGGGGAGTCAATCCTCCCTCCACACATTGGCGGATCCTTGATAGGACGGGATCGAAGGCTGCCGCCAGCACCGGAACTTCGCTCCACACCGACGTGTCAATGCCAGGCAGACCTTCTGGCAGCTCCAACCGCTCATGCTCCTCCACCCGGACAACTACCCAATCTTTCTTCCAGTCATCCCACTTCCCGGAAGGGAACGACCGGAGGTACTTGAACGGGCACTTCTTGCGCTTCACAAAGTAGTAGAAGCCAAGGTACTCGTCACTTCGGCCGGTGGTTTGGACGGTGAAGAAAGTGCGGAAGAGCTCGATGCAGGGAGGAATGCCCACCCACATCTCGCAGAAGTGGACAAAGATGGACACAAGGAGAAGGGAGTGAGGGCCAAGGTGGTATAGCTGCAGACCATAGAAGTCCAGCAGCATCAAAAAGAAGGAAGAAAATGGTGGGATCAGCCCCACCATGGCATACGATGAAAAGTATACCATTTCGCCGGAGTGCTCCTTTTTAAAGGGAAGCTCTCCTCCGGTGCGGATTGAACGGTTGAAGAAGTCCGACGACCACCCCATGAGGGTTCGGACCTTCTTCAGATCGCTCTCCGTCTTCAAACGACTCTCACGCAGACCCAACTCCATCGCAGCACAGCTAGGCGAGAGAAGAAAAGCAAAGCACGAGTTGGGAGTTTGAGCGCAAGAACAGATGGAAAGCGTAAAGAACTCCCGACGGTGCGCTTTCCTTCTTAAGTAAGCCCTCACAACGCTTGGATGGAAACTGCAGGGGAATCAAGCATACTACTCAAGAATTCAACCCAGCCGATGACAAGAGGGCCCGGGACCACCCCGACGACCAAGTCGAGGCTCTTACCCAGGCAAACAGTTGTCATCACGAGGCGGGAAACCCAAAGGCGGCGGACTGACAAGGCGCGCGGAACCGATACGGTTTTCGTATCGGGAACCGACGACCTTCAATTGCGAGAGATCCGCACGTCAAAGATCTTATCTGCCGCCTGAGGTGCGCCACGCGTCGGGACTCAACCATAAAGCCCCGCCAAAGGCACCTCCGAAGACTCTTGAAGACCCAGTTCAAGAGTCACAAGTATGGACCCACCTCCGGCGGAACGACTTCATCCCGTTGGCCTTCCCCGGAGGTAGGTCCAGGGGGCCACTGTCGGTACCCTAAAAACCATACACCCCCTGAGGTTACAAAGATCTCAAGGGAAGGACATCAACTCAAATTGAAGACCCTCGGGGGCCCACTCGCCAGACGTGACCGGACCCGCTTCTCCAACATGGTTAACCTCTAGGTTGCCACGTGTACTGTCAGCCCAGAGCTATTACCCGCAAGGGTGAAGCTCCGGGCCAAGTACTGAAACGGCACCTCCGGAGGTAGCCCCCGACCGAGAGAAGCTCCGGACATGACACGTGCCAGATCACCCCGGAGCTTCCCGCTTCTCCCAAGCAAGCTCCGGAGCTGCCACGTGTCCACACGACGGAGCTAGATGCTTAAAGCCCCCGGGAGACGTTGTAACGGCTCCGGATCTCCAAAGGACAGCCGCAGACTTCAAGATCCGATTAATTACCATTAATTCCACGTTAATGATAATTAATCGGACAGCCTTAACACCTGTAACAGCACTGTCGGAGCCGTTACAGGGTTATTAACAACAATTAATCTCGTGTATCAATACTAATAACCGCCAGGGCCACATGTCGGGCCAGGCTGACTTGTAACGGTTGGTCCTTGTACTATAAAAGGACAAACCGACGATACACAGAGGGGGCGAACACTCTGAAGCTCACCAGTTAATACAACAAACACACACCCGTGGAGTAGGGTATTACGCTCAGGCGACCCGAACCACGTAAACCACCGTGTCACTCGTGTCCAAATCGCATTTCACTTTCTTAGATCTCCGCGCGCCCAGACCGAACCACAAACTCCTTCAAACACTTTTCATAGTGTTAGGGGATCTGCCGACTTCAACAGTCGACAGTGTCTTTTACGAGATTCTTCCAGTGCACTGTCGTATGTGTCTTTTACGAGATTCTCCTGACATGTACCAGTGAACTGTCGTATGTGTCTTTTACGAGATTCTCTTGACATGTACCAGTGCAATGTCGTATGTGTCTTTTACGAGATTCGCCTGACATGGTCCATAGACTTTCGTACACTTGGTCTATAGACCCATCCACGTTCGTCTATAAAAGAGTCTGCACCTCTTATATTTCGTATACGATTAAAGTTACTAGTAACACAATGGAAAACAGAGGTCGTGCAAGGAGAGGAGAAGGAAACATTAGGCCAGTGCCTCAGAACTACTTAGTTGGCGGTCCTTCGTGGTTCGATGAACCACTTGATGAATCCCCTCTATTAGAAAAAAGTGATTTTGGTGTGTTTAATCCTCTTCGTCCATATGATAGTACCAAAGAAGAATGGCCCAAGTGTCGTTGCGGCCTGGATTGTTTGGTGCAAATGATGGATGGAAAAGAGGATAGTGGTCGTCGATTCTTTCGTTGCCCTGTGGCTCGTGCAGTAAGTTCATATCGTTTTTGTGTACGTTCACGTTGTATTTCTTTTTGTTATGTTTACTTTAAATTTGTTTTTTGTAGTCTTATTTCGATGAAGATAACTGCGGATACACATTGTGGGTTGATCCAGTATCTATCAAGCCTATTCAAGATTACATAAAATATTTGCGAAATCGAAACCGAGAATTAGTAGGTCATATTGCGGATATGGAGTTAGAACAATTGGAGGATGATACTAGTCCTAAGTGCAACAATATGTCCTGTGAATGTCCTCACCACAAGTGAAAATGTACTAGTTACGAACTATGTTTCATTATTCCATCAAATGTATCGTTTAAATGTTCCTATGCCTTCAATTTCAATAAGATACTCGTTTGCTTCAGTTTTTTAAGTAACGCGTAGTATGTAATACTTCCTTTCCATGCGAAACACCATAGAAATAGAAACATAATGAAGTAATATAATAGAACATAAATTTTTTACATCATAAGTCACACATATACGTCGTACATAACACTAACGTCTACCACGCTTGTCGGCCCTACGCGCAGCATTCACATGAGCCCGGTCATATGAAATGCCTGGTGGCGGTCTCCTCTGCCGTTGCGGACGGCCAGCCTGCTCCGGTGTCTGAAACTGCTGAGTCTGCTGAGTCGGAATGGGAGCACCGGCCAACTGAGACCCATGAAGTGTATCGTACTGCGCTATATCAACGAGGAAGTCCTCGACCTGGAAAGGTGTCATCGGAGGAGTGTCGTGTTGCGTCTGTGAGTCGGACATCGTAGTCTCAAAGTCCGCTCTGTACGTACCTGCAATTATAGAATAATTATCAGTACAAACTCAAATTACGAAAATATAAATGAATGAGAAAAATTATTCTACATCGTACCTGCGTCCGTCTGTGGGATATGCGGAGCCCCCCAAGCAGGTACCTGTGCCGAGGGATCCGTAAAGTGCTGACCCCAATCAGGCACCTGTGTCGACGTGCCTGCGAAGTCCGAACCCCAAGCAGGCACCTGTGTCGACGTGCCTGCGAAGTCGGGACCAGGGACCTGTGTAGACGTCCCTGCAAAGGCTGTAACGTGTGGGGTCGTCGACGTAGGTACCTGCGTAGATGTGCCTGCGAAAACAATGTCAGTATAGTATTACTAATGTTTAAAAATACTTAATTTGATACGCATTTCGTACCTGCTGTGCTGTGACGCCTCGTGTGCTGTGCTGAAGGCAACGTAGTGTCTTGTACACAGGACTGTGTACAACAAGCCAACCGTAAGCTCTCCACCGCGTTGCTGTAGATGTTATGGAGCACGTGTACCATATCCGACGAAGTCATCGATATCCCCTGTCTCAAACGCTGAAGTCCTGCTGCGGACTGCTCAGCAATGAGACGGACCTGATGCATCTTCACATTCATGAGAAGTAATCAGAGAAACAATTTAATTAAGTAATGTCTATATGTTAAAGTACGCAAAGTAACTACAATATGAAAGCTCTTACCGCCATTGATGTAGCTTCATCTCTATGCCGCGGATACGTATCTACCACTCTGGGTACGTGCGGCTGTCGCTCCGCAGGAGTGTGTCCGAGAACTGCTCGGGTGCGAGGAAGAAACCACCGTAAGTACTCCTCGTACACCTCGTGTGAGAACGGTCGAGTCTCCTGCACGACGTCGACTAGTGCCTGGGACCACTGCAACAGCCACGGATGCATGCGCTCTGCCCACACTCCGGGCGTAGACGTACCCTTACGGCCGTACCTGCATGAGAAATATGTACATTAAATTTGCACAACTAAATGAGTAAATAGAGATGGGATGAAGCACTTACGTATGTACTGAAGAAGGCACGACAGAATGTGGAATGACCGGGAAAGCCTGCTGTAAGCCAAACTGACGCAACACGCGATGTGGTGCGTACTCCTCGACGAAGATGTCGTACACCAGAGCTTTCCTAGTGAGCCAGTAATCCGAGTCTCTGTAGCACAGCAATGCAAGCCCCCTCGGTGCTCGCTGGTCGTGCTCGTCCATACCGTACGGTGTCCATCGGACGTCCTCGTCGGCCTGTAACCGATCAAACTCTTTGTTGAATCCGGCGTACACCTTGTGCATTTGCTTGTTACCCCACTCACGCTGCAAATCATATATGTTGTCAGTATAACATAAGCGTACAAATTGAATTCGCGTACAAATTGTCAGTGTAACTTAAAATATGTACGTACCGCACGGTGTACCCAAAAAGTACCCATAGTAGGGCCGTCATCCGGACGCTCACCGTACTCGTCACCATCATACGGCTCTGAGACGACTTCAGGTCGTCCAATCATGAAGCGCTCGTAAACCCACAACTGTAGGAGCAACGGACAACCCGTGAGGACAGCGTTGCTTGCTACCTTAGTGCACGCGTCACAGAGTCCTCTATACGTGGCAGCGAGCACTGCTGACCCCCAACTGTACTGAGGCATGTCCTGTGGTGTGGACTCAGCTACAACTTTAGCAAACGGAATAAGATGTCTATCCACCGAGTCACCATGGCTGTTGGTGAACAGAATCGACCCAAACAACCACAACAAGTATGCCTCCAAGTATCTAGTGACCGTGTCATCATCTGCGTCTGGATGCATAGTACTCAACTTACTCTCCTGATTTTGACTACACAACATCTTGAACAAATTCATAAGTTGCTTGTTCTTGAAGTGGCTAAAAAAGTTGGCACCTAAATGCCTCATGCAATATCTTGATTGAATGTCTATCCAATAAGGTTGATGTCCCCGATCCGATGTTCCAAATTTCAAATCAGATATTGCTTTAAGCAATCCAGCATGACGATCGTGTATGAGACAGACATCAGGACGTTCTTGAACTACAGCCATCTTGACCCGACTAAGGAACCAATACCAGCTTTCAGTGTTCTCACTTTCCACAAATGCGAAGGCCACAGGCAACACCTGTTGGTTCCCATCAGCTGCAATAGTAGTAAGAATTTGACCTTTGTACTTTCCAGTTAAAAATGTACCATCAATGCAGAGTATTGGTCGATAATGTCTGAAAGCAGCAATACATTGGCCTAATGCAAAGAATGCACGGTGCAGATACAACTTCCCAGACACACTTCTATGCGGCATGTCCATAATGTCGTAAAAAGTACCAACATTTTTTTCCTGAATGGTCTGCAACAACTTCGGAAGGTTATCATAAGACGCTTCAAAAGTACCAAATCTTTGTTCAATCACTTTTTGTTTGGCCCTCCATGCTTTAGAGTAACTTATGGTGTACTTGAACTCTTCCTCAATAGTGGCTATTATTGATTTTGGTTCAAACTGTATGTTGTCCACTATACGGGCATACATATGATTTGCAATGAAATCTGAGGTCAAAGCACCGTTGCACTTCTCCAATTCCTGCAACTGACATGTGTGATCAACCATTTTTGAAACTTTCCAAAGCTTCGTCCAGTTCTCCTCGAAACCATGAACTCGAAAAGGACAAGTTGGGAACACACATTTCACATCATATAATTTTGGACTAGACTTGTAAACTGTAAATGATCTCTGCACAGACAAAACTAATATTTTGCTGCATCTTTCAAACCATCTTTGTCTTTAAAAATATCTCCTTGTGTTAACTGGTTCTCATGATATCCAGATAACCCAGAATATTTTTCTGCAGCTGCTAAATTACTCAGGATTGCATTGTTCCAGTCTGCAGGAATGATAATATCATTCTCATCATCAGAAGAGTCATCTTCAATAACATTTTCATATTCCATGTCCTCAATTCTAATTTGTTCAACTAAATCTTCGATGTGCTCTCCTTCATCAGCGACACCAAGTGGGTCTTCTTGCATCTGGTTCACTCCGCCTTCGACCTCTACCTCAGTATCTTCCATATCGTCTGCTTCAGCTGAATCTTCAACTTCTTTCGTTTCTGCTTGCGCAAGAAACACCAGCGGCCAACCCCGCTCCACAACTGTATCTACCCATTTCCTCCAATTCTGTGTCCCTTTAATAGGAACGAAATCCCAATAACATCCATCTCTTGCTCGATTAATCAATCCTTTCAGTTTCACTTGATATACTTGTTCATCAAGGTTTAACGTTTTAATCAGCCATTTCTCCAGACTACCAAATGACCTCTCATTTGGTCTTGCTATCCCCCTCACCAACGACGTCCAAGCAGACATATCAACCCCAATTGACCCATAAACAAGCGTGCCTTCTCCGTAGAAAATACGAAACATTAATTTGTCCGACATTCCTACTGTATTCAATATAAACAAACGTATTATAATCTACTCTAACCAAATTAATTTGGCTCTATAAAACGTATATATTTGCCACACATTTGTAACTACAGGAGCAATTTTACGCTCCTCTGTAATGTATGACAATATTTTATAAATACTAATAAAACATAATATAATATATATTACACATTTATAAACTGAAAAATCATATAAAAAAACGGGTACATTTTAATTATACGAACTATACATTAAGAAAACATGCTGCAATAATGTACTCTACCGTAATCATGACATTCGCATGAATATTAACAAAATTCATATTAAACTATATGCATGAACCATATAAATTCATATAATTTTGACAACAATCGCGTGCACAACGAGTAACAATATGCAATTATATTATATTGACAACAATACACTATATGCATGAACAACGTGTACAAAAATTAAATACAATACACTATGTCGCGTGTGTTATCAACACTATACATTCATACAAACAAATATCATAATATAATACGCATTCATATTATATTGACAACAAAACAATCCAAATGTACGGTGGCAAAATCAATACCGAAGTCGCGAGGATCCGAGGACGACGGATCGGAGACGAAAAAGGTGAGAGCACCGAGCGTCGGAGGCGCCGTGCGGGAGCGGTGGAGGTCGCGGGCGGCGCAGGCTGGGAGGGAGGCAGGCGGCGGGCTGGGAGCGAGGCAGGCGGACGGGGCGGCGCTTTATAACCGGCAGACCGTCGTATGAGCCTCATACGACGGTTCGCCCGTTACCGCAAGTCGTATGAGGCTCATACGACGTTCGCTGCCGCCTCGTTTTCCGCGGCGACCGTTGGCCGCGTGGCAGCCACGTCGGACCGTCGTATGAGCCCCATACGACATTCATTACGTCGTATGCGATTCATACGACGGTGGGTCAGATCTGCAAATTTTTTAAATCGACGGTTATTAATAAAATTTTGGATTAAAAATCGTATATTAAAAAAAAATCGTTGTGGCCTGTGCAGCTAGAACAGAGTGGGGCGCATTAGATCGTTGATCGCGTGCCTCCCTGATGGTCAGCGCTGGTCACTTTAGGTTGTTGGTCAGTTAGTCTTAGCTGCAGCAATAATGCAAGAGGTGTTTTGATATGCTGGTAAACTGCCTGTAATGATGTGAAGCAGTGGCTTGTTCATAAATAATTGACAATGTTGATTTGTACTTCCTCTGTCTCTAAAAGTTTATCGCTTTGTAGTTCAAAAATGAATTATAAAACGATAAACTTTTTAAGACGGAAGGAGTACTGTTTAGCGTACGAGTTTGTCTTTACGGTGATATCACCAGGTCCGTCATAAGGAGTGCGGACGGTGATATACTGATAAACAGATGACGGAGCTGGGTTTTAATGCACAGGCACCTCAGAATTTTTTAAATGTTCTAATTCGGATATGCTAAAATAATTCTATTTTCGGACAAGCATTCACTTGCTTTAGGTTTATCATGAAACCAAAAACACGGTGCAAAAAAAAATGGAAGGTGCTAATTGTGATTTGAAAATTGTAGCGGAAAGTTGATATCTTTCTTCACGCATGATCATGATCTTTGATCAGCATAACTTGTTCGCCATGCATGGTGATTAACTTGTAGGGTTATGTATCCGCCAAAACCATCTGTGAGGAGTTGCGTACTCGCTAACAGCAGCGACTCTCGGAGCAGGGCGTTCGAGGTGGTCAGCCTCCTGTGTGCATGTGCGGCCTCGCCGGCGGGGACACGCTGCTGCCTTTCCTCTTTGTTCTCCGCGACGCCGTGCCGCTGCCTGCAGGTGCATGTCGACTACGTCTGCGAGGCGCGCGTCTTATTCTGCATGGAGTGGCCGTCCATTGCCGGCCGGTTCCTCTTTCCTCTGCGCCGCCGCGTGGCGCCGAACATGCGATGCATCGTCGAACGTCGATCACAACGCACGCAAGCACGTACCTTTCTGGACCGCCTGAGTCCGGCGGCTATTGAGTACGCCGATTATTTACTTATTCAGCTCGTCCCAATGATCCATCAAATATTCTGAGATACTCACGTCTGCATATCTTCTTCCGGGATTTGTCAGGGTAGCAGCTGGAGAGGGGGGTGAGGATGATGCAGTGCAGGCTGGCACGAAAATGAAAAAGACCTGGATCTGGATTTATATTAGTTTATGGTCAATGGTAGCAGGCGGAGCAGGTGGTTTAGTTTTAGCAGGTGGTGCGCGTCAGTGCGTCACCCCTATATCTGGGTGGGGCAATCAACGACAACGAGAAGCAGACCGAGGTTTAGCCGGCCCAATCCAATCCTCCAAGACGCATGCAGTGCTAGTTTATTGGAGCGGTGGAACCAGCAGGTTGCCAGCTTGAGCAACATGCATATGCGAAATCAATCCACGTGCCTAGCTTGACGACTCTGTGTCTGCCTTTGCTTTGTCCGGTAGTCGGAACCTTCCTCGTAAGTCGTCGTAACGAAAGGCCGGCGTTCCTGACTCGCGCAAATTAATCCTCGTACGCCGTACCATATTGATCGGGTCAGGCCGTCGGGGCATGCAGCCAGCAGAGACAGAGAGCGAGGCACGTGCAGCCCTGCACGTACGTCGTTAAAGTCAGAGGCCGGGCTTCTGCGCTCTATATGTAACGCCGCCGCGCGCGGCCCGCGGCACGGCTGAAAACGGAGACAGCGTGGTCGACCAGCAGGCCCAGAAGAGCGAGCCTCGTCAGTCACCACTCGACGACGGGTCGAAGAAGAGGGGAGAAGAGAACGACGGCGATGAGTGGCGGGCGCGTGGTGTGCGTCACCGGCGGCGGCGGGTACATTGGGAGCTGGCTCGTCAGGAAGCTCCTCGACAGGGGCTGCGTCGTCCACGCCACCCTCAGGAACCTCGGTACGTACGCTCTTTCGTTCCCCTCTCTCATGCAGCTGCTCCGGGAGACTAATGAAGCTGAGTGATCTGTCCAGCGGACGAGAAGAAGACGGCGCTGCTCCGGGAGCTCCCCGGCGCGGCGGAGCGGCTGCGGCTGTTCCAGGCGGACATCTACGACGCCGACACCTTCGAGCCGGCCATCGCCGGCTGCGAGTTCGTCTTCCTCGTCGCCACGCCGCTGTCGCACGACCCCACCAGCACCAAGGTACGTACGTAGTACCCACTACCCACGATCATCAGTCCGTACGTACGTACATACTGCTTGAACTTATTCTGTTTGTCCGATCCGTGCGTTCTCCTCCGTTCCACCTCGATCGATCTGTCTCCCGATCGCCCCGCTCGGCAACGTCAACGCATCCGTATTATTACCGCCCCGGCCCGGCCCGGCCCGTCCCGGCCCTTTTTCTGAATAGTTTACGGTTCGATCGAAGTCTCGTAGACAGACAGATGCGTCTGATGATACCCTGCACACCACTTGCCATGAGCGCCCGCGTGGGCCGGCGGCTCCTTAGTTCGTGGCGCGTCGCCCGGCCGTCCCCGAATCTGGCGCCATACTACAGCAAGATCCAAGCAATCACGTGGCGTGACCTTGACCTTCTTGCACGGTCACTACTGAGAACTCTTCAGTCATGCGTTACTACCTCTGTTTCTAAAAGCTCATCGTTCAAAAATGAATTAGAAATCGATAAGCTTTTGAGACGGAAGGAGTACATGCTGGTTGCAAGAGACTCGGTCGTGTCCCATTTTCTTTTTTAATACAAATCAACAGGTGATTTGCCTAATCGTTAAAGAAAGAATAAAGTCCAAGATGTATAGAAATTAAAATAAAATTATAGGGTGGTGGTGGTGCAACTTTAGTTGTCACCGAGAAAGAGATTGCCGATAAGCCAAAGCTAGCAATTATTCTTCTACTTCAACGAATCTCCTTCTTCCCGCTAAGAGATACGAATCACCGAAATCGTCCTGTGTTAGATAATATAGTATTGTTTAGTGAATCTAAAAGATATTAATGTTATTTTATTTTTTAATTCGTATATTAATAAAATAATTCGTGCGGTCCTCATCAAAGTTACTGCTTGTAGTGTTTCTCGCGCGCGTGGTTTCATTGATTTTCCTTCATGATCGATGCATGCAGTAGAAGGACTTCCCGCTAAGAGATACCAGTCGTCGAAATCGTCTTTTGTTAGATAATACTCCCTCCATCCCTAAAAGAATGTCGTTTTTAACACTAAATTTAGTGTTAAAAACGACATCCTTTTAAGGATAGAGAGAGTATAGTATTATTTGTTATTGGATCTAAAGGTTATTAATGTTATTTTAATTTCTAATTCGTATATTAATAAAAAATCGTACGTGCACTGCAGGTAAGATGGTTCCTCTCCAAAGTTGTACTACTGTTTCTTGCGTGGTTTCATCGATTTGCTTCTTCATATGATCGATGTTTTGTAGTACAAGGACACCAGTGAGGCGTCGGTGGACGCGGCGCGCATCATCCTGCGGCAGTGCGAGCGGTCCGGCACGGTGAAGCGCGTCATCCACACGGCCTCCGTCACCGCCGCGTCGCCGCTCAAGGAGGACGGCAGTTTCGGTGCCGCCATGGACGAGTCGTGCTGGACGCCGCTCGACCTCTCCTACGGGTTCAGCAACGCGCACCTGGACGTACGTACGACGCA
Source organism: Tuctoria greenei (assembly GCA_036927565.1). Classification (NCBI taxonomy): domain Eukaryota; kingdom Viridiplantae; phylum Streptophyta; class Magnoliopsida; order Poales; family Poaceae; genus Tuctoria; species Tuctoria greenei. Next base: position 218,145,762 of record JAYESD010000004.1, on the reverse strand, counting down.
AGCATCGTCATGCATGTTTTTTTTTTGTTTTGTTTTGTTGGTTCACAGCATGCATGCAGACTTATTATTAACTAAAACTGTGTACGTGAATTAATTATAACGCGCATCAGGCTTACGTGTGGTCCAAGACGCTGGCGGAGAAGGAGCTGCTCCGCTACAACGACGACGACTCCCGCTCCCGCTCGTCGTCGTTGGAGGTGGTGACGCTGGCGTGCGCGCTGGTCGGCGGCGACACGATCCAGCCGTACCTGTGGAGCAGCATCCCCGTGATGCTGGCGCCGCTGACGGGCAGCGAGCCGCACCACAACTCGCTCATGTTCATGCAGGCGCTGCTGGGCTCCGTGCCGCTGGCGCACGTGGAGGACGTCTGCGAGGCGCACGCCTTCTGCATGGATTACCAGCCGGCCATGCGCGGCCGCTTCCTCTGCGCCGCCGGGTGCCCCTCCATGCGCGACATCGTCGACCACCTCGCCGCCAACCACCCCGACCTCCAGATACGGCTCAAAGAGTAAGCGATTAATTAAGCACGTTGTTTTTGCATTGTTGCTGCTGCTCGAGACGATATATGTGTGTTGGTTACTGATGACTGATCATCTGCTTTGATGTATGTATGTAGGGTGACGGGAGAGGGAGTGAGGGTGCCGGGTAACACCGGCAAGCTCGTGGACTTGGGGTTCAGGTACAAGTACGGCGTGGAGGAGACGCTGGACTGCAGCGTCCGGTGCGCCAAGCGGTTGGGAGTCCTCTGATCAAGAAGATGTTCGCGCGCGTTCGTAGCAACCAGCTGCTAGCGGCGTGATTAGCGAGCATGCGCGCGACGCAAAACCAATTAAGTCTGATGAGATCGGGTGCTGGTGTCTGGGACTCGATTCAAGATCCTGCTGTGTGGTGCATGTATGTGTATTGTTGGAGTGTGTATTTATTCAGACTCGTCCTCCGCTGACAGTGTGTGCATGTTTTTTCTTAAACCCTATTACCCAAACCGAATAAACCCCGCAGCCCGAAATTGTGTACTTGTTGGAACTCTGTAATCGAGCCAGAAATTGGGAATTTTATTCATCATAATTTGTGTACTTGTTGGATGGCCTGGGTTTGAACTGCAGAAAAGTGCTTTATTTAGTAGAGGATTTGTTGACACACAAAATTGATTCTTTTTTTTTTACGAAGATAGGCAGGTGTACTGCCGATGCATTAAACAAGGAGAAAAAAACATAGTTCGAGTACAAACAGGCAGCTTGTGCTGCCTCAAGATCACAACTAAGATAAAAGAGAACACAAAATGAAAGAAAAATGTAACAGTACAGTGCACCAAGACAAGCTGCCCTCCAAAGGCCCTCAATGATCCAGTGCTGGCGGAATGAACTGCCAAGCCAGGTTGTAGTAGTTTATTTCCTCCTTTGCCAAATACGCCACATGCAGTTCATCCTTCTTCTCTCCTTGAGAAAATATTCTATTTTGTTCCTTTCAAATATTCTACCAAGAATAGAAAATTTGCCCCATCCTTCTGATTTTTTCCTTAGTGCCCATACTCCTTGTTATATTCTGTATCCACTCCTGGGTGATATTCACCTGATTATTCTGCATGGCTGGCGCATGCAGCTGAACCAACCCGAAAAACGTCGTCATAGTCTGGATTGCAAAAGGGCACTCCGTCATCAAGTGCATCATTGTTTCTCCTACTTCCAGACAAACACTACAAGAATATCGATCATTTATGTCGGCCATAGCCGACGTAAGTAAGGCATAAACCGACGTAAGTAAGTTAATTACGTCGGTTTTCTTTTAATTACGTCGGCGACTGGCCGACGTAGTGGTTTGGACGTAATTAAGGTAACTTACGTCGGCCACCGATGTAAGTTACCTTAATTACGTCGGTCTGCAGCAGCCGACGTAAGTCACGTCCCGGGATGGGCCTTGGGCTGGGCCGGAGTACTTACGTCGGCCAAAGCATGCCGACGTAAGTTATGTGCCCTAACTTACGTCGGTTAGCGCCAAACCGACGTAAGTTAAGTGGTTTAACTTACGTCGGTATGGTCTGACCGACGTAAGTTAAACTGGGCTAACTTACGTCGGCAATTCCATAGCCGACGTAAGTTAAGTTTACGATTTTTTTTAAAAAACAGAAACTGACTACCTCGCTCAATGGCGAGAACACAGAACAGACAGATAACATATACACAGCATAACAGTTACAAAATATAGTCCAAAACATCGACAACAACACAATTTGCAAAATAAATTCCACCGGGCTACACGCTAGCCCCTCCACTACCTCCGTGATCTTCTCGGCATGTTCCCGAACCCTGCAGAAGAAACATAGTCACTAGTAAGCATCAATGTCAACTCAATGATAACATCAGAGTCCAAAAACATCAGTGATAATGTTAGAGTTGGATTGCTTCACATTAAGTCATGCACCTGGGCTATCACAGAAGGTTTCAAGAGGTAATGTAATGGTCTTTGATATTTTTTGACAGTCATGCTACATTACCTTTTGAAACCTTATGTGATAGCCTAGGTGCATGACTTAATGTGAAGCAATCCAATTCTAATATTATGGTATTACGCACCAAAAGCTTGATTACACTTAACTTCCTCACCATTATAGGAATCAATATCTGACAAGTCATCAATATCTACCTCTATGTTCTACCTCCTTATCTCTCTATGTAAAATACTAAAATGGATACAACAATATTAAAGAGAGAGTTTATCACCTTTTCCGGTGTCTGCTGCGGCTGAAGCGTAGGAATCTCGATATCCTGACCGTTGTGTCGAGCAAGAGCCTGTCATTGCAAAATATTAGAAGATATATATTATTGAAGTGCTGTAAAATTTAACTACGGTACTTTAAGTTACTTACCGCCACCGCTGCTTGCATCTGGGCCATCATTAAGGCCGTCCTCTGCTTCTCCTCCCTTGCCTCTGCTCTCGTCCTCTCCAGCTCTGCCTAGGTTTGCGTTAGCGTCTCCCTCATGGCCTGGAGCTCCAGTTGGGTCTGCGAGAGACGACCACTGGTCCCAACGGTCGAAGCCTGCAACGATGAAGCGCCTCTCAAAGGTCGCGTCGACCTCGAGTCGATAACTCCATCAAAAATGGCAAACCTGCAAAAGAATGAAAACACTAAGTAGAAGAAGATTAATTGAAAAAGAAATGAAACACACGAATAACTCACCGTCCGTGGGCCTTCCCGCCTCCGCTTGCATACGCGGCTTGGGAGTCGATCGGCGCGCTTTCCCAACCATAATCCGCACCGTGTATCTTCGCGACCTCCTGCGCGTACTTTGTCTACAAAACAAATAAATCTTGTAAGCATGTCAATAATAGTATTAGTTATAATAAAATTGATGAATTTCGAAAACTTACCAGTCGGTCGGCTGCGACCTGACTACACTGCCCTGGCTGAGAAGGGTCACTTCCTTTGTGACCTCTCTTCCAAACCTGGGTCGGGGTCGGCTCATGACCCATCTCTCGCTCCTGTACAGCCGTGTTAGTGAGATAAATAATATATTAGGAACACATAAATAAAATAAAAAGGTACTTACAATGCGTTTAGCAAAACGCAAGTAGCCGTCGCCGCCATAGTTGTGCTTGCCCTCGGACCCCATGCGGCACTGTCTAGCCTTTGTGGACTTGTTGATGAAAGCGTCGCTAGCCCAGTACCGACAGAGAGCTAAGTACGCCTCGATGTTACCCTGTAACCAGGAAATACTAACCTGCACATATTTCATTTTTCATCAACGCAGTTAACATACGTAGATATTGTAAATATTTAACAATATTAAAACTTACCTCCACGTACTGCTCCTCTGTCAGGTACGAGTCGGAGTCCTTCCTAAATACACCCCTTTGCTGCTCCTGCTCCTGCTCCCGAGGGTGTTGCTTGTAGTACGCGTTGACGGCCTGAATCCGGGCGTACGACAACGCTGCCGTCGTGAGCTTCTGAGCGTTGTAATGGAACACGCGTCTCGCGTGGTCCTCCATGCCCGATTCCTCTACTTGGTACCTCAACTTTAAGCAAACAAATATTTAAGTGATATGCATTAAGAATTCAAACGAGTTGAAAAAATGAAACAGTTAAACTTACCATAAAATCGTGCCACACGGCTCCCTGAACTGTGTCGTGCACCGGGTGAGAGACCCGAGCGTAGTCATCCCACGACAGGGCAGGAAAACCGTCAATTACACCGGGTAGTGCAACTTGACGATAGCACCAAGGACACTGTTAGCCTGCTGTGGTGCTTCTCGGCCCCCGTGAACGAAAAGTCGTGCCAACATCTACAAAATATATTAAATCATTAAGTAAAGGAAAACAACATCTAATATTTAATATACTATATACAGTATTTATACCTGTCTCCAACAGGACGGATCGTGGTCCGCTGAGTAGTAACCGGAGGAGGAGCCGCAAAGTGGGTCCTCCTCGTCTGTCGCCTCTGCTGCGATGCTGCCGCGTCCTGTGACCCTGAAGGCTCCGCGGAACCTCCGCAGCCTCCAGGAAGGCTAGTGGTAGCCGGCTCCGAAGGGAGGCTAGCGCTAGAGGGCTCCTGTAGTGGCCCCCTAGCCTCTGAGTCGGGCTCCTATAGCGGCCCCCTAGCCTCTGACTCTGACTCTGACTCATAAGTCTCTGAGTCAGACTGCACAAAAGGAAAAGATTAACAATTAATAATTAATAACAATTGCAATTTCAAAAATAACTTTATTGTAACTAAAATTTACCTCTGTTCGCTGAAAGCACACGACAGCTGAGGGTGGAGCGTGTGCCAGAAAGAGGGAACGTCGGCTAGAAAGGAACGAGCTCCCTGAGCAAGGGTCTCCTGGTGGCTCAAACCCTCTCACTGACTTCCCCTTCCCCTTCCCCTTTGACGACATCCTGTTGCAAGGAATAAATGATTAATATGCAAAGATAATATACAAAATTAATGTTAAATTAGTGAATAAAACATTATTTCAAAATTCATCAACATAACGATCATGCACCCTACTCCTTAAACCAGCACATCGATCTTCTTCTTCCGCATATCGTTTTCATTTGCGCAAATCAGCAGGTTCGACTATGTCATCGATATCTTCAGTTTCTGATTCTCATTTTGTTTCCGCTTTTGTGCCAGCCTCGATATCTTGAGCGTCTCCAACTAAGTTGTCGAGTCCTACACCGGGCTCGACTGAGAAGGAGTCTGGCAACTCTTCCTCTTGGTAGACACAATCAACCTCAGCTTCGTCGTGGTAATCATCATCTCCTACTTGGTGTGCAAGAACTAATGAATCGAATCCTTTCAACCGTTCCTTGTGTTTTACTTCGACCATGCCAAATTCATTTACTCGAATTCCACGAATGGAATCAAACCATTCGCAGTCAAAGAATACCGCTCGAATTGGCTTGTTTGCGACAAAAGTGAATTCAAGGATTTTCTTAATAATCCTGTAGTACTGCGTTTCATGATCTAGCGAATCGATTGCCCTCATCACAACTCCGGTATTACATGTTGCCACGAGAGGACGAAGATATTCAAATTGAGTTGTACGGAATCGAAAGCCGTTGACGTCATATCGACCATAGCTTCTAACATTAACCAATCCACGGGATAGTTGTCGCAAATCTTTATGGACGTTGGCATCTTTTTGGCACTGTCCAAGATATGGAGTTATTAGAAAACGTAAGCATTCTTAAGTTATAAGAAAACATTGTTAACATTGATTAGTTATCGAGAAAATGTTACATGATCTCGAAACCAGGAGAGAAAATTAGATCCCCCGTTTATTCCTTTCCGTCGAATATGTTCTATTTGCTTGCTCGTGGGTTGATGTCTATGTCTCCAATTTTGCTTGTCGAACATACTACACGACAAAGAGAACCTTTTAGAATACATGTGTTGGAAAAGATGGTGAAAAACATAAGTGTAGGAGAAACACTTACTTGAAATATTCATTCATTTCTTCCATATTTGCGTACATGTAGAAGAATGCAGCACGCCTTTCTTTTTCGCTAACATCATACGAAGTGTAACTACCAACAGTAGTGCCTCTTGTTGCAAAAATGAAGAGATCGCTACAAGGAGGTTGCTCATCTATATTGTATCGCATTACCGAAGTATTAACATTGTTTTCCTCTGCAAAGTAAACACTTGAGAAGTATCCTACTTTCTTAAGAGTAAAAGCTTCGGCGATGCAACCTTCAACCCTTGCCCTGTTACCAACCATTGGTTTCAGATATCTAAGTGATCTTTCAATATGATACATCCACCTATATTGCACGGGACCGCCCACTTTCGCTTCAAATGGAAGATGAATTAAGAGATGTTGCATTGGATTGAAAAATCCTGGAGGAAAATTTTTTTCCATCTTACACAAAAGTACTGGAACCTCCTTTTCCAATTTAGTCATCATCTCTGGCATGATTTCTTTAGCACAGAGTTGCCTATAGAAGTGGCTAAGCTCGGCTAACACCTTCCACACTACATCGTCAAAATAGCCTCGAAACATAACAGGCAGAAGTCTTTCCATGATTATGTGATAATCATGACTCTTCAACCCAATGAGCTTTCCTGTTTTCACATTCACAGCTCATCTCAGACTAGCTGCATAACCATCTGGCAATTTCAACCTTTGCAACCATTCGAGAACTTCTTTTTTTTTCTTTAGGTCGAAGACAGAAAGGAGCGCGTGGTTTACCACCATTTTCCGAGAGCTCAAGAGTTTGACGGTTACAAAGCTCGGCAAGATCCTTTCGAGCCTTTAAATTGTCTTTTGTTTTGCCTGTCATGTCTATGCATGTGCTTATGATACATTCGGCCATGTTACGCTCTTGATGCATAACATCAATGTTGTGACTTAGAATCAACGACTTCACATACGGTAACTCCCAAAGTCCACATATGTGAGTCCAATTGTGTTTGTCTCCGTAACCTTCGAAATATCCAGGACGACCTTCATCTGGCACCAATTTGTCCAACATATCAAATATTTCTGACCCGTCAAGACGTTTCGGTGGTCCTTTAGTGACAACAGTGTTCTTTCTGAAGATATTCCTCTGTTGTCTAAACAAGTGATTCGGAGGTAGCCAACGTCTATGACAATCGAAGTAAGATATCTTGCCTCCATGGATAAGTCGAAAGCAATCGGTATCCGAGGCACATATCGGACACGTCAACTGACCATGAGTGCTCCATCCAGAAAACATGTCGTATGCCAGAAAATCATGAACGGACCACAAATAAGCAGCTCGGAGGTTGAATTTCTTTTTCTTGTAACAGTCGTACGCTTCGACTCCTGTCCACAACATTTTCAACTCTTCGATCAAAGGTTTTAACATCACCTTGAGACGTGACCCAAGATGATCTGGCCCAGGTACAATGAGGCTAAGAAACATAAACTCATTCTTCATGCAAAAAGTTGGTGGAAGATTTTACGGAATGACAAAGACGGGCCAACAGGAGTATGGTGCAGCGTTTGTGCTGAACGGCGTGAACCCATCTGTCGCCAACCCGATGCGAACATTTCTTGTTTCACGAGCAAATTCTGGGTCGAACCGGTCCAGAGCCTTCCATGCCTCACCATCAGACGGGTGCGTCATAACTCCATTGTTCTCACGCTCACCTTCTTTGTGCCATCTCATGTGTCTGGCCGTTTTTTTGAAAGGAACAACCGCTTCAACCTCGGTGTCACAGGTATGTAATGAAGCTGCTTACGTGCGACTTCCGTCGTCACTGTATTACCATCGTTATTAACAACTTCGACAAACCTCGGTTGACCACATTTCAAACATTTGTTCTCATTGGCATGCTCTCTCCAGAAAAGCATGCAGTTGTCCGGACACACGTCAATCTTTTCGTGCTTCATCCCGAGACCAGAAAGAATTTTCTTCGAGTTGTACATATCCTTAGGCACTTTGTTGGGTTGTGGAAGGGCATCTTTGAACAAATTGATGAGCATGTTATAACAATTGTTAGAAAAGAAGAACTTAGACTTAATTGCCATAAGTCTAGTCACAAAATTGAGGATTGACATTTTAGTGTGTTCATGCAGAGCCTCTTCTGAATCATTGAGATGTTTGAAGAACTCTTTAACCTCTGTTGTTTGAGTATCTTCTGTAAGCTTTGGTCGTATAGCTTCCAGCATCTCATCCATCATATCAACCTCTTGAGCATCACCATTGTTCGCTTCCACTTCTTGTACAACTTAAGAAGCTGTCTCGCCGTGGAAGTTCTACAACTCATAATGTGACACATAACCGTTTCGACACAAGTGCAACATAAGTTCCACTTTGTCCAAAAACGTTCCGTTTCGGCATTTCGTACATGGGCACCGCGGCTTATCACTATTTGACAACGAAAAAGCTCGTTCTATAAAAGCTTTTGTCTTGGCGTACTACTCATCTGAGTGACCACCAGTTCTGCTCTTCCAACCAGTGTACATCCAACTACGATTTTGCCCATGTTTGACTCTGCAGTTTAACGCGAAAGAAATTGTCATTAATGTATTGTTATGTTATGTGTCACGACCCTACAATCTAGGCAGATAGATCCTAAACCCACCCAAGAGTGACCGAGCGGAGCGTGCTCATGACGAGACGCGTGATCCGGATTCGAACGAAATTTCGGCAGCATAACCCCGCTATTTTCCACTGCACGCCCAAAAATAGTACAACAGAGAACAACAGGGTTACACCACTGAAATCTCGCCCAAATCCGGACCCGTGTCTCGTCACAAGCCACGCCCCCTCGGTCACTCCGAGGCTGTCCAAAAAGGGACAATTCCGAACCTGCACGTCTCACATGTCAATGGCATGTGAGACGTGCCGATCCGAAACGGGTAATACATTGCTATAGGTTACGTTGCTCATTTTCATTTTGAGGTCATTTAAGAGAGAGGAAAGAACTAGAGAAAGACTGAGAGGAAAGTTGGTCTTAGATGACAATTCCACATGCATTTCCACCGTCCACACAATCGCGGGTCATTGACGTTCTTAAGGCGGTAAGGCGACTTAAGGCGACGGATCCCCCTGCTCCCGCGGTGCCAGCTTTTCCTGCCGCCACCGGCTTCCCTGGCCGCTGCCCCCTTACCCTAGAAAGCAAGGCAACAGGGACACCTTACGATGCCGGAGCGCCTTACCGCTTTAGCGTCGCTTTAGCGATGCTAAAGCGACGCCTTAATAACTATGTTCAATGACAAAATATACCATGTTTCTCAGTTCACCGCCGACGCGAGCTTCTTTTGCGTGCCGCCCACCACCTCGAGCTCCTCCGCCGACGCGAGCTCCTCCACATGCTGCATGACGCACCAAGTCGCGCCGCCGCCCCGATCTCCTCTGCTGACCCCTACACACGACCCACGATTTCTCTCTCACTCTCTTGGAGCTACCGGCGACGCCGTGGCACCCGACAGTCGGTCGCCCCCGACGTTGCCCTCCTCATGGTGCAATTAACCACTTAAGAATAAATATATAAACCACTTGAGAATAATTAAACGCATAAGCAAATTAACAACTTAAATAAACCAATTAAGCATACTTAAACAAATTTAAGTAATTTAAGCATAATTAAATAAACCACCTAAGCATAATTAAGCAAATTAAGCAAAAATTAGCAAATTAAGCATAATAAAATAAACTGCTTAAGCTTAATTATGCATAATTAAGCAAATTAAGCATAATAAAATGAACCACTTAAGCATATTTAAGCAAATTAACCACTTAACCATAATTAAATAAATAGTTAAGCAAGCACTGCCATCATAGAATCACTTGAGCAATAAAACACGACATTAAGCTAACAATTCTAAGGCTACAACGATAGCATAACAAGTATTTGAAAGCACTGAAGTCCGAATTGAAGTGTGTACCTAGTGATCGATGGTGCCGACGGACGGACGGCCGGCGGCGAGCCGGCGGCGGCAGCGCAGGGGCGGCGGGGGCGGGCCGGCAGCGGCGGCGCAGGGGCGGCGGGGACAGGCGGTGGCTAGGGCGCGGAGTCGAGCCGGCGGGGCGGCTCGGGGTCGGGGCTGCTCGGGGTCGGGGCGGCGCCGCGAGGGCGGGGCCGCAGGCGGGAGCAGGGGTGGCGGTCGGGCGGCGACGGCGGGGCGGCGTGCCGGCGGTGGGGCGGCGATGGCGGGCAGGCGGCGGGGCGGCTCGGGGTCGGCGGCGGCTATTGGGAAACAAAGCGGCGTGCGTGAAATGAAACAGGCGCGCACCGCTCGCGCGGTTAGGTTACACAACTTACGTCGGCTGCAGTTACTTACGTCGGCCGACGTTAGGGCCGACGTAAGTAAGTGTTAACTTATGTCGGTCGTTTAACTTACATCGGCTATGGACCAAGGCCGACGTCAGTACCTTTTATTACTGTCAGTCCCTTTATTTACGTCGGACAGCCGACGTAATTTATTTAACTTACGTCAGCTACTAGGCACCGACGTAAGTTACTTACTTACGTCGGCCGGCCCACGTAAGTTGATCTGGCCGACGTAAGTAATCGATATTCCTGTAGTGAAAGTGGATAAATAATGTTGTTATCCAGCTCTTTCCTCTCTAGATTGTCCGCCGTCTGAATTTTTTCATGCAACACTAGCCATGCAAACCATAGAACCTTAGGATCTGCTTTGGATGTCCACAGCGTCGGGACTTGAAGTTGACTGAGAACCCCCTGAAATTGTCTCATGTAAGCCAACTTTGCTGTATATTCAACATTGTTTGTGAGTTTCCAAATAGCTTTATCACGACGGCTGTGGTCAAGCCTCACAGACACCAGCAACTCTCAAAGTTTCACATATTCTGAAACTTCCTGTGGGGTTGAAATATTCCTCAACGTCTGTATCCAATTGTTTTGTTGTAGTTCTTTGGCCACTGTTCTAGACTTATGCAAAGATGCATGGAAGAGGAGGGGAAATTCTTCCTGCAGTTTTTTTTTGACCTGCCCACCTATCTGTCCAGAATAAAGTTGTTTGACCATCTTCTATGATCATTTGTGTGTATTTAGTGAACATTGTTTGTTCCAGCATCGAATTTTGGGGAAGCATCCCTGTCCATGGCCTTTCCCCTCCCATCTTTGCAAGCCACAACCATTGTATCCGCAGTGCAACCCCATGTTTGTGAATGTCCAGTAGGCCTAATCCTCCTAATTGTTTTGGCAAGCACACTGTATTCCAATTTACCAAACCACGTAAGAGATCAGATAATTCCTTGAGTCGACCGAAGTAATCTGATATAGAGAGGTCCCCTTGGAACAACCCGTGAAATTCTTGTAGCGCATAGACCGCTCTTTGATTGGCGTTTGTCAGTGGTTTGGAACCGGCAGATCTCCATACACTGCTAAGTGATAGGGGAGTTTGATGTTCGGTGTGCGCTCGCAGAGATTCAAGAAGGTGAGTAGGAATTGACACAAGAGACACAAGAGTTTACGTGGTTCCGGCCGCCTGAGCGTAATACCCTACTCCACGGATGTGTTGGTGTTGTATTAGCTGTGTGAGCTTGTGTTGAGCGTCAATGGCGTATGTGCGTCTGTGTCTGTCTTGAACGTGCCGTCGGCCTGTCCTTTTATAGTACAAGGGCAGGCCGTTACAAATTAGCCTGGCCCGACATGTGGCCCCGACGGTTACTAGTATTGATACACGTTTAATTGCACTTAATGACCCTGTAACGGGCTTTGACAGCACTATTACTAGTGTTAAGATCATCCGTTTAAGTGTCATTAATATGGTATTAATGACACTTAATCGGGTCTTGAAGTCCTTGATTCCCCTTTGAAGATCCGGAGCCGTTGCGGGGTCTTCCGGAGGTTAGGGGTTGAAGATCCGACGATTGGACACGTGGCAGCTCCGGAGCATACTGTGGGAAATAGGGAGCTCCGGAGCTACCTGACACGTGTCAGGTCTGGAGCTTCTCTCGGTCTGGGGTTAAGTTCGGAGGTGCTATTTTGGTACATGGTCCGGAGCTTCCCCCTTGTGGGCGGTAGCTCCGGTTTGATAGTACACGTGGCGACCCTGAGATTAACCATGTTGGAGAAGCGGGTCCGGTTATATCTGACATGTGGGCCTTCGAAGGTCTTCAAATCAAGTATATGACTTTCCTTTGAGATCTTTGTAACCTTAAGGGGTGTACGGTTTCTAGGGTACCGACAGTGGCCCCCTGGACCTACCTCCGGGGAAGACCACTGAGGTGAAGTCATTCCGCCGGAGGTGGGTCCATCCTCGCGACTTTTGAACTGAGTCTTCAGGGGTCTTTGAAGGTGCCGTTGGCGAGGACTTGGAGTTAAATCCTCGCCGCGTGGCGTATCCCGCGTGCGGCAGATGAGATCTTTGGCATGCGGATCTCACGCAATTGAAGGTCGCCGGTTCCCGATACGAAAATCGTATCGGTTCCGCGCGCCTTGTCAGGCCGCCGCCTTTGGGTTTCCCGCCTCATGATGACAACCGTTCGCCTTGGTAAGAACCTCGACTTGATCGTCGGGGTGGTCCCGGGCCCCCTTGTCATCCGCTAGGTGGAATTTTTGGGTGGTATCTTAGAATTCCTTGCGGTTTCCATCCAAGCGTTGTGAGGGCTTACTTAAGAAGGAAAGCGCGCACCGTCGGGAGTTCTTCACGCCTCCCATCTGATCTTGCGCTTAAACTCCCAACTTGTGCTCCGCTTTTCTTCCCTTGCCTAGTTGTGCCGCGATGGAATTGGGTCTCCGCGAGAGTCGCTTGAAGACCGACGGCGACCTGAAGAAGGTCCGGGCCCTCATGGGATGGTCCTCGGACTTCTTCAACCGCTTGGTCCGCGCCGGTGGAGAGCTCCCGTTCGAGAAGGAGCACTCCGACAAAATGGTGTACTTCTCCTCGTACACCATGGTGGGGTTGATCCCACCTTTTTCTTCCTTTTTCTTGATGCTGCTAGACTTCTATGGTCTGCAGTTGTATCACCTTGGCCCTCACTCCATTCTCCTCGTGTCTATCTTCGTCCACTTCTGTGAGATGTGGGTGGGCATCCCCCTGCATCGAGCTCTTCCGGACCTTCTTCACCATCCACACCACCGGTAGGAGCAATGAGTACCTTGGCTTCTACTACTTCGTGAAGCGCAAGAAGTGCCCATTCAAATACCTCCGGTCGTTCCCCTCTGGGAAGTGGGATGACTGAAAGAAGGACTGGATAGTCATCCGGGTGGAGGAGCACAAGAGGCTGGAGCTGCTCGAAGGCCTCCCCAACATTGACACAACGATCTGGAGTGAAGCTCCGGTGCTGGCGGATGCCTTCGACCCTGTTCTGACCAGGATTCGCCAATGCGTGGAGGGGGGATTAACCCCTCAAGCAGTGTTTTGTAACTTCCTGGTCAATAGGTGGGCACCGCTGAAGAAGAGGGAGAAACTCGCTTGGGCCCTCAACAGCGTGATGGATGACGACCGGGTCGAGACCGGGTTGAAGTCCAACATGGTGGGGAAAACCTTGGAGTTCCACCTCAAGAAGTTCCAGCACGGCATCGACGTCGAAGGCGACGACTTGACTCTGCCATCAACTTTTCTTCCTCTGAACGTGGAAGTGGAGTTCAGCAGGGAGCTCCGGCGGAAGATGCCCATGCTTGACGATGTTGGTGTCGTCGAGAGAAGACCAACCTCCAGGGTAGCGATCCCCGGAGTACCCAAGGATGGCTCCGGCTCTGCTCCTAAGCCGAGGGGAGAAGTCGTCGGCAAGGGCAAGGAGCTGGCGGATGAACCAGTGAGCCGGAAGAGGAAGTTGCAGTATGCCGACGGAAGGTCCGTCGGGCCCGCTACTTCTGCGTCGGCTCCTTCTCCCCGGAGGGGAAGGTCCTCTGCAGCTGCGGTGACTGTTCCCGTAGTGGGGTCCTCCCGGAACGCGACTGTTCCCGCGGTGGGGTCCTCTCGGAGCGCGACTGTTCCCGCAGTGGGGTCCTCCCGGGGCGTTAGCTTCGGGCATGCGACTCCAGCGCCTGGGCCGGTGGAGGCCTCCAGGTCCGGGGGTTCTTCCCGATCGAGGGGAGCCTCGACCCGGGAAACACCTGTGGCCGTGACGAGTTCCGGGGGGCCTTCCGGAGCTTCCACTCCGGCTATGGCTAGCCCAGAACGCTCGGAAAAAGGTTTCGCGCAAGCTGGTGCGGAAGCCTCCCAAGGTAATTTTTGATTTTTACCTTAGATAGTTGTTTTAATTGTAGCAACTATTTTTTAATTTTCTTCGTTCATCATCTGCAGCGTCCCCAAGAAGGGGAGTGAGGCTCCACCCTCAGCCACGGTGGCTGAAGCCGTGAGGGTGGGAGCTTCTGCTCCTGTCCCGGTGCCGCCCCAAGTGGTGGCCGAAGCTGCGACAGCTCCGGCGTCGGCTGTCGTGGTCATGGACCTCAACTCATCTCCAGAAGTTCCCGTGGTAGTGCCGGACCACGGGAGTGAAGATGCGCCAGCGGCACCTGTCCCGGAGGTTGAAGCTCTGGGTTCTGGTGCTGCAATGATGGAAGATCCAGCTGTTGAGCCGGAGGAAGCAGTAGTCCCGGCCTCTGATCCGGAAATTGTCGAAGCCCCAGAGGTTGAGCCGGAGGTTATTGAAGCTCCGGCGTGCGCGCCGGAAACTGAGGTAGTTCCGGCAGTTGGGCCGGCTACTTTCGAAGCACCGGCCGCTGAGCCGGTCATTGTTGGAGCTCCGGCCACAGGGCAGGTCGATGTTGAAGATCTTCCGGCTCCTGAGCTGATTGTTGAAGAGGTGACGGAGCTTAAGCCCCCATCGGAAGAGGTGTCCAGACCGGAGCCAGTAGCGGCTCCTGCTCTGGAAGCGACGACGTCGGAGGTACCTGCGGCTGAGCCGGAGTGCCCATGCGAAGTCGCTGGCCCCCTGCCTGAGGGGGTGGACGAAGACCTGGCGGCAGGGCCTTCCTCGATGGCGACTGAGGCCATCCCGGAGGACGACCCTAGTGCCATGGAGACTCAGGGGACCACTCTTGTGGAGTGGGACCCAATTTTTGTATCCGAAGACCCGCTGGAACCAGCGGAGGAGACCCCAGCAGGTCCGGAACCCATCCCGTTGTCACTGTCCATTGACAACGCTTGTACCAGTCTGCGTCAAGTCCAACTGGCCTTCTTCCACGACAGCAAGGCTCTTGAAGAGGAGCGCCAAACCCTTAGGCGGTGGCGTAATCGGCTCTACTTCGAGATCAAGCTGGCGCAGTCGAGGCTAGCGGATGACAAGGAGTGCATTAAGCGGGAGAAGATCCGCCTGGAGTACTGGGGCAAGTTGCTGGATGACAGGGAGAGTATGACTCGTGCCCTCGACGCTCAATCCCGGGAGATCTACGATCAGGCCAAAGCAGCCAATAATGAGGCGGATGCACGCCACGAACAGCTTGAGGCCATTAATACTGCACTCATCAAGCGCCGAGAGGCACTTGAAGAAAGGGAGAAACGGCTCGAAGATGAAGAGCAGAAACTCCTAGAGCTGCGGGATGACGTCCTGAGGAGGGAGGAGGAGCTCACCGAGAAGGTGGCTCTGGCTGACAAGGGCCTCGAGGAGCGCGCCAAGAAATTGGAAGAGCGCTGCCATGAGGAAGAGGAGAAGGCCTGGGTGCGAGGGCAGGAACTCTACGAACAAGAGTGTGCCCTTACTGCCAGGGAGAAGAAAGTGAGGGGTAGAGAGAAGGACCTGGTCGACCGCCGGAACAAGATCCACCTCCGGGAGGAGGAGCTCGGAAAACTTGAAAAGCGGGTTGCTGAGAAGATTCAGCAGAACGCTAAAGAAGTTGAGCGCCTTGCCCGCGAGAATTCTGAACTGGTGGCGGCCAGAAGATCCCTGGAAGAGATGAAGGGCTTGAGGGCTGAGGACTCCCTACATATTTGGGAGTTTTTGAGCAAGGCCAACGATGCACTGACACCGATGGGTTTCAGCCCCGTGCGCCCGGATGATCCGGAGCCGGAGCCGGACCTAGCGCTGCAGGCATTGAGCTCAGCAGGTAGCAAGCTCTCCAAGGTGGGCGATGTCATCGCGGACCAGTTGGAGGTTGAGGGGCAATCCCTGGCGAAGAACGTCGCATAATATGTGCTGATGTGCTACACCAGTTGGAACTCCCAGTTTCCTCTGGACCCGGTGCTTGAAGGTCCCGTCGAAGGGGAAGGCGAAGCTACCCGAGCCAACGTATCGGAGGTTGCCCAGAAGGTCGCCCAATTCTTCCATAGGGTCTAGGACCATCTCTGTAGTTCTCACTTGTATTTTCTCTTCTTCTTCCTCAATTTTGTAATCCCTTGTCTCCATATGTAATCCCTTGTCTCCAGATAAATGAAATCCCCAAAATTTTTGTGAATTTCAATTTTTGTCTTCAACACTAACACTTTTATCTTCAACTGGCCCCCTGGTAGATGTACACAATTTGATTGCGAACATGTACCAAGAGGATATTGTGTTTTGTTGAAGACTCATTTGCTCCGAACTTGTAGAATTTAGGTCTGAAGTCTTCGATAGTGAAGGCCCCCTGAGGTTGTCGGAGCTTAGGAGCTCCGGCATTGTCTATCGCTGGAGCTTGATAGCTCCGGCAATAGTCTTTATCAACGCGTAGAGCATCGATAGTTAGTCCTCCGGGGTGTCGGAGCTTAGTAGCTCCGGCAGCAACCTTTGCCAACACTTAATTTGTTGGCAGCAGACTCCATTTACGGGGTCTTCTCATCATCTTTTATTCAGCGTCGACGGTTGGCCCCTCTAGGGGAGTCAGAGCTTAATTAGCTCCGGCTTTTCTTCATCAACGTAGATTTTATTTTTCCTACACACTTAAGCCAAGAAAATAGTAAAATCCATTTCTTGTCTATAATTTCGTCGCGACTTACGATTCTCAAGAAGATTTTAAGTCAAACGCGATTCTAAATACAACCGAATGCGTTGTCTTTTCTTCCAGATCCAATGTACACCGACCCGCCTTACTTCGACCTGCCAGGGTGTAGGTAGAGTGGCGTACTTAGGGTGCTTGACCAGGCTAAGTCGATAGCACACTCCAGCCCTAGGTTGGCTTGGCGGCTTTCAGGCGAGTTGGCCATGAACAATATTTGAATCCAAAAGAATTGACAATACAACTCGAATCGTATATAAACCAGTTGAACTAAAATTTCTTAAGAATTGCACGTCTTTTTTATAGACAAGAAAGAGAAAAATAAAAATGTTGAGTGTATAAAATAAATGCACGTGGAGTCTATTTCACATGAAAATGTCTTTCATTATAGGTCCGGGGTACAGGGGAAACAAGTAAACTCTTAGGGTACGGAACCAGGCTAAGCGTGTTTCATTTCTCGTTTGACCCAGGGTAGTTAGCCACACTTTTAGTCCTGAGACTGTGACAAGCGTTGCATGAGCTTTGCGGACCTTTCGGGAAAGGTCCGGCTGCTCTCCTGGAGGAACTACCCGACTCTGTACAATGACTCTATAACATACACCTCAAGTTACTCAAGACTCACCTCCGTGGTATTAAGTGTAGAACTTATGGAGGTGCTCAATGTTCCAAGGATTTGGGAGAGGTGTCCCATCCTCAGTAGCCAAGTGAATGCTTCCGGCACGGGATACTTTAATCACTCGGAAGGGCCCCTGCCAGCCGGGGGAGAGTTTGTTTAACCCTACTCTGAGTTGTATTCTCCGTAGCACCAGATCGCCTTCCTCGAGCTGTCGGTTGTTTACATGCCGCTGGTGATAACGCCGTAAAGCTTGGCGATATTGGGCATTCCGAACAGCTGCTTGGCACCTTCCCTCCTCAAGGAGGTCTAGGTCTTCACGCCGGAGCTGGTCCTGCGCGGCTTCGTCGAAGGTTCGGACCTGGAGTGAACCCAAGGTGATTTCCGGAGGAAGGATTGCTTCAGCTCCGTACACCAGAAAGAAGGGTGTCTCTCCAGTTGACCGATTTTGAGATGTCCTGTTGGCCCATAAAGTGGGCGGAAGCTCTTCAATCCAGTTGGCTCCCTGTTTTTTCAAGCGCTCATAGGTGCGCATTTTAAGTCCTTTAAGGATTTCAGCATTTGCTCTCTCGGCTTGGCCATTGCTGGCTGGGTGAGCTATGGAGGTGTAGCAAACTTGTATGCCGAGGTCTTCGCAATATCCTTGGAATGCGGAACTTGTGAATTGGGTCCCATTATCAGTGATGATTTTGTTTGGGACTCCAAATCTGCATACAATGGACTGCAAAAAGTTGATAGCAGATTGCTTGTTGATTGTCACAACTGGAGTTGCTTCCGGCCACTTGGTGAACTTGTCAATGGCGACGTACAGGAACTTGTAACCTCCGACGGCTCTTGGGAAAGGTCCCAAGATGTCCATCCCCCACACAGTGAAGGGCCATGTAGGAGGTATCATTTGTAAGGGCTGAGCTGGTGTGTGAATTTGCTTTGCATGAAATTGGCATGCTTCGCATTTCTTCACCAGCTCAGTTGCATCCTGAAGTGCTGTAGGCCAGTAGAAGCCATGCCGAAAGGATTTACCAACCAGCGTGCGGGAAGACGCGTGGTTCCCACACTCGCCTCCATGGATTTCTGCGAGGAGTTCGCAGCCTTCTTCCCTTGTGATACACCGCATTAGGATGCCGTTGGCACCGCGCCGGTAGAGATCCCCTTCTACTAGCGTGTATCTTTTAGCCAATCTGACTACCCAGTCAGCGGATACATCATCGTCAGGAAGGATGTTGTCTTTCAAGTAGCTCCGGATCTCCGAGATCCATGCATCGGAACTAGCTTGAGATTTTGAGTCTTGCGTGCTGGGTTGCTCGGAGCTCCCGGCAGCACCTACGACCCTTGATTGCTGCCATGGTAATAGGGCCATCGGGACTGTCAGCTTCGGGATGTTGATCTCGACCCCTTCGCTCAGTTCGGCAGGCTGAGCTGTTGGTTTTGACAACCTCCGAACAAAAATTCCGTCAGGAGCCGGAGCTCCGGTTGACGCTTTCGTCGAGAGTTCGTCAGCTTCAGCATTATGGGCACACTGAACGTGGTGGAGATCTAGGACTTCAAAGTCCTTTTGAAGCCTTTGGACTTCAAGGAGGTAAGAAGCTAGCTGGAGATTATTGCAGGAGCATTCACCCTTCACCTGCTTAATGATGAGCTGTGAATCTCCCTTGACCAGCAATTGCTTGACACCATATGACATTGCCACCTTTAGTCCGTAGATGAGTGCTTCATACTCTGCCATGTTGTTGGTTGCCTTAAAGTCAAGGTGTACCATGTATGTCACCTTCTCCTCAGTCGGTGCAAGGAGAAGGATTCCAGCTCTGGCCCCCTACTTTTGCATGGAGCCGTCGAAGTAGAGAGTCCAGTGAGGCTCGGTGAAAGTTGGAGTTTGATGCTCCATCTTCGGCTCACTGGGGCCCCCAGGGTTTGATGGAGAGGGAGTCCATTCTGCCACAAAATCTGCCAATGCTTGACTCTTGACTGCTTGTCTTGAAATAAATTCAAGATCAAATTCAGCCAATTCCGCTGCCCACTTTGCAATATTCCTAGTTGAATTGGGATTATGCAAGATTGCTCGAAGTGGGTAAGAGGTCACCACTGAGACTTTGTGAGCTTGGAAGTAATGGCGAAGCTTTCTAGAGGCAATAAAAACTGCATAGAGCAGCTTATGCACCTCTAGGTATCGAGTCTTGGCATCATGTAATACTTCACTAATGAAGTACACCGGGCTTTGAATGGTTCGGACCTTCCCGGAGGGGTCCGGAGCTTCCTCTTCACTGACCCGGATCCTCTCGGAGGAATCCGGATTTTCTTCGGGGACCTTCGGGTTTTGGCTGGAGGAACCCGGAGCTTCTTCAGAAGTGACCTGGATCCTCCCGGAGGGGTCTGGGTCTCTTGAAGTAACTTCTTGTGGATCCGAATCTGGGGGCTGGGACCCAGACTCGCTTTCAGGAATCTTCGGACCCTCCCGAAGGGGTCTGGATTCCTGAGTATGGGGTAGTTCTGGTCTCTCCGCAACCAGAACCATACTGACGACTTCGTCAGTAGCTGAAATATAAAGCAACAAAGGCTCACCAGGTTCGGAGCTACCAGAATTGGTAGGGTGGTGAGGAACTGTTTCAGCTCCTGGAATGCCTTTTCTGCTTCTTCGGACCATTGGAATGGTCCGGACTTCCTCAATGACTTGAAGAAGGGGAGTGCCCGTTCTGCCAGTCTTGAAATGAACCGGCTGAGGGCTGCTAGACATCCAGTTAACTTTTGGATGTCCTTGATGCGGGTTGGTGGCCGCATGTCTTCAATGGCCTTAATCTTCGCCGGATTAGCTTCTATGCCCCGATGACTTACCAGGAAACCAAGAAGTTTTCCGGAGCTAACCCCGAAGACACACTTGTCTGGGTTTAGCTTTGTGCGGGTGGCCCGCAGCTTGTCGAAGACAGCCTGCAAGGTGTCAAGGAGTGACTCCTTGTTCCTGACCTTGACCACGATGTCATCGACGTACACTTCCACTATGTCTCTAATGAGTTCTTCGAAAGTTTTTTACATAGCTCGTACAAAAGTTGAAGCTGCATTCTTGAGACCAAAGAGCATGTTTGTGTAACAGTACAATCCATCTACTGTGATGAATGAAGTATTCTCTTCATCTTCCCTAGACATCCTGATTTGATGATATCCGGAATATGCATCTAGGAAACACAGTAATTCACACCCGGATGTGGAATCCACTATCTGATTTATTCTAGGTAGTGGGAATGGATCTTTTGGACATGCCTTATTTAGTGTGGTGTAGTCGATGCACATCCGAAGCTTCCCGTCGGCCTTTGGCACAACGACTGGGTTTGCCAGCCATTTTGGATGGAAGACTTCTCGGATGAATCCGGCTTCAAGTAACTTCTTCACTTCTTGTCGGATGAAGTTCTGTCGCTCTACGAATTGCTTCCGAGGCTTGTGATGCACAGGCCGGGCGTCGGGGTAGATCTTCAGATTGTGCTCAATCACTTCCCTGGGGATCTCAGGCATTTGTGACGGTTGCCAGGCAAACACGTCGACGTTAGCTCGGAGGAAAATGATGAGCGCGAGTTCCTATTTGTCGTTCAATCCCCCCGATATACGGGTGGTTTGAGCGGCATCAGAACCAATTTGGACGACTTTGACGGGAATGTCGGTGTCGCCGCTTGGCTGCACTCGAGGTGCAGAAGTCGAGCCTCGTTGACGAATGCTCGGGGGTTTTTGGAGCTTGCTCCTGCCTGGAGTCCTCCTCTTGCGCCGTGGTGAGTGCATGGAGTTCTTCCAGTGCAGTTACTCCGGCAGTACGATCTCTGTGGATCCGGAGAACACCTACTGGTGTTGGCATTTTCAACACTAGATAACCATAATGAGCAGCTGCCATGAATTTGTACAGGGCAGGCCTACCCAAGATGGCATTGAAAGGTAAGTTGATCTGAGCGACGTCGAAGACCAACTTCTCGGTGCGGTACTTCTCCCGTGTCCTGAAGGTAACAGGGAGAGTAATAGCTCCGAGTGGGGTAATGGCCCCTGGACCTACTCCGGAGAAAGGTCGAGAGGGGTGGAGATCCGAAGGTCGGAGTTGAAGCTTAGTGAAAGCTTCGAAGCTGATGAGGTTAAGCCCCAAACCTCCGTCTACCATGACATGATGGAGGTGGATGTTATTGATGGTAGGAGATACCATCAAAGGTAACTGACCTGCTCCAACCATGCTCCAGGGACAATCCGAAGCATCAAAAGTGATGGTTGTGTCCATCCACTTCCGATGAGGTTCCGGCCTGACTGTAGGAGCTACAGAGGCCATATCCCGACGTATAGTCTTGATGACGCGACGGGAGGTGATATCCCATGATCCACCAAAAATGTTGTTCATGGTCTTCCGACGCTCGTTGCCAGAGACGTCAGAATCATCATTGACGGAGGTGTAGACGGCCTTCAGGACCTTTTTGGGATCCTGAAACCCTAGCTCCTCTTCAGCCGGAGCTTCGTCGACTTTTTGCTTTCCTTCCCTCTGTCGGAAAGGAGATTCTTCCCGGCGCTTGTTGTAGCGCTCAGCGAGGTTTTGGACCTCCCGGCAGTCTTCCAAACTGTGGCTGCCCGTTTTATGAATGGGACACCACACTTTGGGTTTGCCACCGTCTTCATAAGACGGTCGAGGTCGCTTCTCGGGGCGTGGCCTCTGGCCACCTGGAGTTGCAGCAGCTGCAACGTTGGATGTGCCGGCCGACGGCTTCTTCTTGCCGTTGGTCTTCTTTTTCTTCTTGCCACTCCCGGAGGTAGCGGCTTCTTCTTTGGAGGATTTCTTGTGACCCTCCGAGGTTGGTTTGGAGTGCATCTCACGGCCCTCCGCAGCTCTGGCACATTTGTCAGCAAGGCTGAAGAGTTCTGTGACACTGGTGATCTCCTTGATCGCCAGTTTCTCCAACATCCTCTTGTCCCGTACACCCTGTCTGAATACCACAATGACAGAGGCGCTAGAGATAGAAGGAATAGTGTTTCGTACCTGAGAGAACCTATGGATGAATGATCGCAAGGATTCTCCCCCTTTTTGCACGACCGCAAAAAGGTCTAGTTCTGTGCCTGGTCGGGTGTATGAACTCCCGAAGTTGGCGGTGAACTGCTGGCACAACTCCTCCCAACTGTTGATAGAGTTGGGTGGAAGGCTCATACATCAGGACCTGGCGGTCCCAGTTAAGGCCACTGGAAAGTAATTGGCCATCACGGCCTCGTTTCCTCCGGCTGCTAAGATTGCAGTGGAGTAGATCTGAAAAAATTCGGCGAGATTGATAGTCCCGTCGAATTTTTCCGGCAGGTGAGGCCGGAACTTCTGTGGCCACCTAACCATGCGCAGGTGCATGGTCAGGGCTGAACAACCTCCTCCCACTCCTTCAGGAGCAGAAAGGTCCTGAGGTTCCCGTCTTTCACGGGCACGCTCAATATGGACTCGGCCGTCCTGCTGACGGTATCGGCGATCAAGCTCTGCCCGGAGGTCATGAGTCGAAAGCCTGGATACTGTGTGAGTGCGTCGTGCCCCAAAGGGCAATGACGTCACTTGTTGTGACGCAGCACGTCTCCTGGTATTGGAAACGTGCAGACCAAGTCTTCCATACAAAGTCCGCCGCTGCGACGGGGCTCTTCCTAAAGGAGGAGGACCCTGGTTGCTGAGGCGTTCGGCTGCTGCTGCAACCAAATGCCCCACATCGGCCCTCCACTGCTCCGGTGCATCCCGGGATGCATCTGGAGGTGGTGGGCGTTGGAGAAGAGCACGCGTTGCATGGAGCACGTGTTCCGGGTTGTCATAATTTACCGACGCAGTAATTGACGACGGCGCACCATCACGTTGCCCAGCACGATTTGCTGGAGGAGATGGTGGTGGTGGGAGTGTGGCTCCTGCTGGTGCTGAGGCTCCTGCTCGTGGCTGCCTATTGGAGGGATTGCCCCCAACAGCCTGAACAGCAGGTTGACCGTTGGATGATCCAGCACTTGAGTTCACCATTCTCAAAATCTCAGGCGCTCCCCTTCCTGGCACGCAAAATGTCGGTGGTTTGGAACCGGCAGATCTCCCTACACTGCTAAGTGATAGGGGAGTTTGATGTTTGGTGTGGGTGCGCGGAGATTCAAGAAGGTAAGTAGGAATTGACACAAGAGACACAAGAGTTTACGTGGTTCGGGCCGCCTGAGCGTAATACCCTACTCCACGGATGTGTTGGTGTTGTATTAGCTGTATGAGCTTGTGTTGAGCGTCAATGGCGTATGTGCGTCTGTGTCTGTCTTGAACGTGCCGTCGGCCTGTCCTTTTATAGTACAAGGGCAGACCGTTACAAATTAGCCTGGCCCGACATGTGGCCCCGGCGGTTACTAGTATTGATACACGCTTAAGTGTCATTAATATGGTATTAATGACACTTAATCGGGTCTTGAAGTCCTTGATTCCCATTTGAAGATCCGGAGCCGTTGTGGGGTCTTCCGGAGGTTAGGGGTTGAAGATCCGACGATTGGACATGTGGCAGCTCCAGAGCATACTGTGGGAAACAGGGAGCTCCGGAGCTACCTGACACGTGTCAGGTCCGGAGCTTCTCTCGGTCTGGGGTTAAGTCCGGAGGTGCCATTTTGGTACGTGGTCCGGCGCTTCCCCCTTGTGGGCGGTAGCTCCGATTTGATAGTACACGTGGCGACCCTGGGATTAACCATGTTGGAGAAGCGGGTCCGGTTATATCTGACATGTGGGCCTTCGAAGGTCTTCAAATCAAGTATATGACTTTCCTTTGAGATCTTTGTAACCTTAAGGGGTGTACGGTTTCTAAGGTACCGACAGCATTGTCCAGAAACAACCCTCTGATTGCAGACCACAGATCATACGCTGTTGCATCCGGGGCTTGAATCATTTTCATCAAATCTGTCGAGATGGAGTTATATAACCAAGAGACAATGCAAGAATCGATCTGCTTCCATTCAGAATTATGCCACATTGTTCTGGCGTCAACAGAGCCATCAACATGATCTTCCAGACCGAACTTGCGAAACGTCGTTGTGAAGAAAGAACTCCAAATAGAAAATTTTGATTCACCATAATCAATAATAATGGGAACATGCGACCGGATATTGACATGTTGTATCAAGGTGGCAGCAATGGGGGCTTGTGGTGGATCATCAAAAGGATTGGATCTGCTGGAAGCTGAAGATATAGCAGGGGAAGAGATGGGAGTCGTCATAGAGGATGGCTTGCGGAAGCTAGGAGAATCAAGAGTCTTGTGATACCGTATTGAGAGATCGATCCACACTTTATTCATTCAGGATACACGTGAATTTATACAAGACGTCCAGCTATCATCGATACAACAAACTCCTGGATCGATGGAAGTGATATGGGACGTTTGGATGTAGCCTAATCCAGAGCTAACTAACTGATAAGATTAGTTACAATAATCACATGTTTCTACATCACTGTTGCCTGATACATCACCGTTGATGTGAGGACTGCTTTCGCCAGGGTCACTCTACCAGCCTTTGTCAGTTGACTTCCTTTCCATGATGCTAGTTTCCCTCTCACCTTGTCAATTAGGGGTTGTATCTCAATCCTCCTTAACTTTCTAGTGTGTACTGGTATGCCTAAATATTTGCACGGGAATTCTTGCATCGCAGCCGGGAAAGCTTCAGTTAGCTGTTGAGTGTTTGTTTGGTCACATCTGATGGTGTACATGTCAGATTTCTGCAAATTTATTTTCATTCCGGTGACATCTCCAAATAATTGAAGAAGTTGTCGCAGCGATCCCAACTCCTGCAAATCGGAGTATACAAAGACGGCGACGTCATCCGCACAGAGAGATATTTCCAATTTGTTTCCACAAAATTGATTCTGGCAAAGGTCTTTGGCTGCACTTTCAGCTGGTTTTGTAATAGGGATTGTTTGCTGTGTACCGGCATGTGGATGTTATACTTGTACCATTAGTTAGTACTCCAGGATCCTCTGTTTGGTGGGGATATAACACTGAGGGATGGTGGTGTAGGACTCTGGCACTAAATGGAGCTGCTTGCGATTTGTGCATGGAATTTAATCCATGATTATGCATAAGTAAAGTCTGGTACTATTAGACAACCACATTTTGTTTTTTCTCCTCTTATATTTTTATCGGTGAAATTTTCATCAAAATTCAAAATCAACAATATCATGTCAAGGTCATACTATGAATCATGGCCCTAGTTTATCCGTCTGACCGCTTCTCTATATGTATGCTGGTGTCACTCAGCAGTGGGAATGTCTACGTACTCGTCAATTTAATCTCGTAATTTCGCAAAATAAAAGATAGCACAATCATATAATTCGTTGGTGGCTGATGACGTGATATTGACACGGCGCACTCAGCGCTCACCAACCAGCCGATGCTCTGATCACCAAACGTAAAATGTAATGTCGTAGGTCACCTAGCAAGCCCCAAGCGACGCACTCTCTTACAGTACCACATTTGCCCGACCGGACACGAATTCACTCGGGCCCTATAAATGCCACGACACTCCATCTCGTTCTTCTCATCCCGCAAAGCCAAACACAAACACTTGTTCGCCAAACACAAACACTTGTTCTAGATCCGAGTACATACACACACTGCAACAGAATCGTCCAGCATGGCTTCTAGGAACAGTACCAAGAACCTCGTAGTCTTCCTCGCGGCGCTGCTGCTCGCGTGCGTTGGCACGAGCAGCGCGGCGAGACGCCTCGAGGAGAAGGAAGAAGAGGAGGCGAGTGACGGGTGCAGTTGGGAGGAGGAGGAGAAATCCATGCATGAAAGCAAGTTAAAAACCGATAGGAGAGAGAATCACATGGTCCATGGGCCTTTGAGAGAGAGGGGGGTAGTTACTTTACTTTAGAGTTTAAAGAGAGATGGGGGCCCCTACGTGGAGGACTGCCACGTTGGAGATTGATGACGTGTTGCCTCTACAAAGAGACAAGTGGCTGTGTCGGTCAAGAAGGTTTTTCGGTGTACAAATCATAGCATCACACATGAGAATTATGCCATGCAACATTTTCCTATGCACTGTGTTTTCATTATTTATTTTGATTAACTAGAATTTATCAGTGTATTGTGTCGTATTAAACCGAATAACCTAACCCATACGACCTCACAGCCCGTAACTACGGAGCTCAAAATTACAAATCTTCATCACCATAAGAAATTTTCTTGAAACACTAATCGATCTTGATAATCTACATCCACCATTAGCACATACATGTAATTTCCATGTGTTTAGCACATATTCCCTCCGTTTTGTTTTAATTATCGTTAGGACAACTTTTATTAGTTCATTTTTAGTTCATTTTGAGGTTATCTACTGGTACTTCTGGGTTTGTATATTGCTGAGAGGAGCATTGGTGGCGAGCAGGACTGATGTTAGCAATGGCGATTTTGAGATTCCACGAGGGGGGCAGGCCTTTTCTCGCTCGAGACCGAGGCCCATTTCGGAGAGTGAGTTTCCCGCGGGGGGGGAGCTCACTTATTGCCTCGGGTGAGGGAGAGTTTCCCCGAGACTACAGGTGGGAGGGCGGAAAATGTCTCGCGCATAAATATCGAGAGGTTGGCCCATCGGGAGATGCCTCCAAGGTTAGGGTTCCTCACTTCTCCACCTCCAGCGTGTTTCACTACCAATCTGCGGAAATTTTTGGGTCATTTCTAGGGGGGGTAAGAGATCCTACGCGGAGGTGGTCAGATCTAAGCCTGCCCCGACGATCATGGCTCCCGGCGGCGGGGATTGGAAGTGGAGTGACAATTCTAAGGGTGGGGAGTGGTTTGGGGGAGAGGAGGAAGAGATGCTGGTTGGAACGACGGAGGTCCAGGAGGTTACCGTGGTGGTTTCGGTGGAGATTGGGGGAGAGGAGGTCAGCACTGGGAGCGCGGAGCTCCGGGTGGGTTCGGCGGTCGATTCATAGGAAGGGATCAAGGTCAGTTCAATACAACTTGGCAACGCCAGATCGACCATGGAGGTCCAGAGATGCAACCTGTGGAGGTTGAAAATCAACCTCTACAGCAGACCCAAACCCTAGATGAAAATCATCGGGGGAGGGAGAGATCTCGCTGGGACCATCGACCGGAGATGATGGAATCAAGCAATCAATCAAAGGAAGAAGAAGAAGATGAGATTCCACTTCTGCAGAAACCAATAGTGAAGAAAGTGGCTGAAAAGGGAGAATTGTCCAAGGCTGAGGTACCTGCTAACTTTGATATTATAGGTTGTTTGAGATGTGGTAATCTTGATCATCAGTTAATGGAGTGCCCTAGAAACAAGCCTTGTGCTAGATGTAACAAGTTAAGTCATGATGTCTCTAGCTGTAAGGAAAAGAGGTTATGTGAATGTGTTGCTGCTTTATGTGCATCTCAAGTAGAGGATCAAAGTTTCTTTTTAATTCCTGATTGCCCTTCTGCGAACACTATTAAAGAGAAAGCTAATGTGGGCATTGTCAAAGTGATATCTGGTACTGCTACAGCAAGACAGATTGAGCAACAATTTAGAGAAATTCTTGGTTCAATTGCTTGGAAGTGGAATGCAAGAAGGATTGATGATAAAACCTATTCAGTGAGATTCCCCACTGCGAATATGATCACTGATTAGAGGAGATTCAACATGGGAATACCTGAAACAGGAGCCCTGCTATCTCTTACACCATGGTCCTCATCTATTGAACCCAAATGGGAACTCCAACAAGCTTGGTTTCATGTGAAAGGGATACTTATGATAAGAG
Organism: Tuctoria greenei; assembly: GCA_036927565.1. Classification (NCBI taxonomy): domain Eukaryota; kingdom Viridiplantae; phylum Streptophyta; class Magnoliopsida; order Poales; family Poaceae; genus Tuctoria; species Tuctoria greenei. Next base: position 218,117,654 of record JAYESD010000004.1, on the reverse strand, counting down.
GAGTGAAGAGACATTTGCATATGTTGGTTCTTTGGTTGGCATGATGGTTGAAGTTGATGAGAGAACCAAGGACACTGTTGAGGCAGTGAGGATGAAAATGGCATGTAGGGACCCAGCAAGAATTCCTTTCTCGGTGGAGGGTGTCATTTTCCCTGATGGGTATAATTTCTTTTTTGAAAGGGAAATTCCCTTCAAAGAGGATCTACCTAAAAACTCTGTGGTGGTTCCTACCAAGTCAGCTGATCCTTCTCTTGAGAGGAAGCAGTATGGTGGGGAAGATGGAAACAAAGGGATTGGAAGTGGGTTAGGAAAGCTGGATAAAGGAAGGCAAGTGATGATGGACAATTCACAATCTTTCAACCATAATGGATCTACAAAAAGGGATCAACAGATGGGATCCAAGAGTAATGCCACACTGGTTATTAAGGAAACAAGCCAGGTTCCGGAGCAGGTGAAGAAAGGGGGAGAAAATAGTAATCAAATACTGGAAGAGGAAGAGGGCAAATTAAACATTTCTTGGGATGCTGACGAAGATGATTTATTAGATGAGTCAGGGGGATATCAGGAAGAAGTGATTTCTCAAACTAATATAAGGGTGTGGTTGTTGCAATGCAGCAATCCCCCCCTGTGATACATACTGTGGTGGAAACGATGGATGCTAGGAAATTGAATTTTGTGAATGTGGCAGGTCACAAGGAAGACCCCATTATTTTTCATCAGGACCAGATGATTTCTCCAAGGAAGCACAGTGGGAGACTGCAAAAGAAGTTCCAGGACAAAATGCAGGAGATGGTAGTGCAGCCAACCAGGAAAAGATCATTTGAAGGTATGTCACACAAAAACTTAAATTCCTTTGCAGTTTTTTCTGACTTTGATATTGCCAGTATAGCTAAGAATATGGGCATTAATATTTTTGTGGGGGATTTTGGAAAAATTACTCTGATGAGGGAGCTTGAGGAGGCTAGGATTTCTTTAGTTAATAAGAATGCTTTTAATCAGGTGGGGGAAAATTATGAAGACGTTGAGGAGCAAAGGGGGAGCAGTGGTAGGTTGAGGATTGAATGGTTGGAAAATAATGATGAAGTGGAGGAGAACTTGGTAAAGGAACAAATAAAGAAATGTAAAAAAGTACTAAGTCTAGGGGCGGGGGGGGGGGGGGGGGGAAGTCTCTCCAGTCATTAGAAGAAGTAATAGACAAACACCATCTGTGTATAGGAAGCCTATGAGTAAGGAAAATCCTATCTCTAGAGCTTCCAGGTATAATAACAAGATTAAAAAATGATAGAAATTTTTTGGAATTGTAGAGGGTGGTGGAAAAGAGGGATGAAATCATATTTTGGGTGTTTACTTAAGGAATATAGATTTGATTTTATTTGTATTCAGGAGACTATGGTGTAGGAAATTCCTGTATCTAATAATAGAGGAGTGGATCCTGATGGTGCTTTCACTTGGTTCTGGACACCTACCAAAGGCAGGTCTGGAGGTAGGGCTGTGGGGGTGAAAAATGATAAGTATGATGTGAAAGCTTTCATGGATGGTATTTTTATGAGTAAAATCACTCTATGGGACAAACAAAATAAAAAAGAGTGGAGTTTATTAAATGTATATGGGCCTGCTCAAGAAGAACAGAAGGAGGATTTCCTATGTGAATTGGCTGACTTCTGTTACAGGGAGAGAGGGGCTTTTGTGGTAGGAGGTGATTTTAACATCATTAGGGGGCCCAGAGAAAAAAATAAAAGGTTTATCCCTAATAGACTCAGTGAGATGTTCAATAACATCATTAAGCTATATTGTCTAAGAGAGATTAAAGGACCAGGTGAAACTTTCACTTGGTCTAACAATAGGAAAAACCCCACTTTGGAGGTCCTTGATAGGATCATGATGAATGGTGATTGGGAGGAGATTTTTCCTTTGTTGCAATTAATTAAATTGCCTAGACTGATGTCAGATCACAATCCACTCATTATTAGATCTTTGAACTGTGAGAAAAACTCTAAGGTGGAATTTCAGTTTGAATTATAAACAGGAATATAATGTATAGTATCCTTTCTTTACATGAAATATTGCATGAGACAAGGAAAAATGGCCAAGGAGCTGGGATTATTTTGAAATTGGATTTTGAAAAAGTCTATGATAAGGTGAGTTGGAGTTTCCTTTTGGGTTGTCTGAGAAATAGGGGTTTTAGTGATAAATGGTGCACTTGGGTTATGAAGATAGTGGAAAAAGGAACTATTAGTGTTAAAATAAATAATAAGATCGGTCCATATTTTCAAAGTTACAGGGGAGTGAGGCAGGGGGACCCATTATCTCCTTTGCTTTTTAATGTGGTGGCAGACACTTTGAATAGGATGGTTATATTAGCACAGAGAAACTAGCTTGTTAGGGGGCTGGCCCCAAATTTGGTTTCCAATGGGATAGCCATCCTGCAATACGCGGATGTTACTATCTTATGCTTCCAAGAAAATGAAGAAAGTGCTATTTATCTGAAATTATTGTTGTATATGTTTGAGAACATGTCAGGGTTGAAAATTAACTTTGACAAAAGTGAAATTTTGATAATTGGAGGAGAGAATGATATGGCTATTAAATATGCAAATATCTTTAATTGCCAGATTGGGAGTTTTCCCATTATGTATCTAGGGGTTCCTGTTAATGCTAGAAAGCCTAGTGTTGAAAGTTGGCAATATATGATTGAGAAAGCCAATAAAAAATTAATATTTGGAAAGGAGAATTTTTATCTATGGCAGGGAGGACAGTGCTTATTAAAGCAAGTTTATCCAATGTCCCTACTTACTATATGTCTATGTTTCTCCTTCCTAAAACGGTGATTGATGTGATGGAGAAAAATAGAAGAATTTTTTTCTGGCGGGGTAGTGAAAAAAAAAAGAAATATCACATGGTTAATTGGGAGACAATTTTCAAAAAAAAAATGTCAAAAGGAGGTCTAGGTATCAAGAACATTAGGGAAATGAATTTGTGCTTGTTATGCAAATGGTGGTGGAAAATATAATGTGAAGATGGCCTTTGGCAGGATCTGATTATGGCTAAATATATTAAATCCAAACATATCAGAGCTTTGAGGAACAAATATAATGATTCTCCTTTTTGGAGAGACTTGATGAAGGTGAAGGGACTTTATTTGAAGGGGAGAAGATTTGTATTAGGGGATGGCAAGTTAATAAGTTTTTGGTGTGATATTTGGCTGGAAGGGATTGCACTTTGTGAGCAGTACCCTGTCTTATTTTACGTCTTATTTTACTTAGCTACGGATAAGGAAATATTTGTTAATGAATGTGCCAATAATAACTGGGTGATTACTTTTCCAGAATCCATTGCCTAACTATTTGCATAATGAATGGTACAACTTGTGCGCAAAGTTAAATATGATTTCTATATCAAGAAGCAAAGATACTCCGGTTTGGGTGTGGGACAGAACTGGGAAATTCTCAGTTCAGTCAATGTATAAACAGGTGACAAAAAGAGAGGAGGGTGCTAGTTTCAATAATTTTTGGAAAGCTAAAATACCACAAAAGATAAAAACATTTATGTGGCTAGCAATGCAGGATGCTATTCTTACTAAAGATAATATGGTAAAAAGAAACTGGAATGAAAGTCCAATTTGCTATTTCTGCTCTGATCAGGAAAATATGATACATCTATTCTTTACCTGTCCAGTATCCAAATATATTTTGTCGGTGGTTTGGATCCGGTAGATCTACCAACACTACTAAAGTGTTAGAGGAGTTGAAGTTCGGTGTGGGCGCGCGGAGATTCAAGAAGGTGAATTGTGAATGACACAAGAGACACAAAGATTTACGTGGTTCGGGCCGCCTGAGCGTACTACCCTACTCCACGGGTGTGTTGATGTTGTATTAGTTGTATGAGTTTGTATCGAGCGAGTGTTGAATCTCCAATGTGTTGTCGGCCTGTCCTTTTATAGTACAAGGGCAGGCCGTTACAAGTTAGCCTGGCCCGACATGTGGCCCCGACGGTTACTGATATTGATACTCATTCAACACATTTAATTGCCCTTAATAACCGAGTTATGGGCTTTGATAACACCGTTACTAGTAATTAAGGTCGTCCGATCGTGTTTCATTAATATGGTATTAATGACACTTAATCGGGTCTTGAAGTCCTTGATTCCCCTTCGAAGATCCGGAGCCGTTGTAGAGTCTTCCGGATGTTAGAGGCTGAAGATCCGACGGTTGGACACGTGGCAGCTCCGGAGCATACTGTGAGAAACAGAAAGCTCCGGAGCTACCTGACACGTGTCAGTTCCGGAGCTTCCCTCGGTCTGGGGTTAGGTCCGGGGGTGCCATTTTGGTACACAGCCCGGAGCTTCCCCCTTGTGGGTGGTAACTCCGGTTTGACAGTACACGTGGCGACCCTGGGACTAATCATGTTGGAGAAGCGGGTACGGTTATGTTTGACATGTGGGCCTCCGAAGGTCTTCAAATCGAATAGATGACTTTCCCTTGAGATCTTTGTAATCTCAAGGGGTGTACGGTTCCCAGGGTACCGATAGTGGCCCCCTGGGCCCACCTCTGGGGAGGACCCCTTGGGTGAAGTCACTCCGTCGGAGGTGGGTCCATCTTCGCGACTTTTGAACTGAGTCTTGAAAGGTCTTCGAATGTGCCGTTGGCGATAGTTTGGAGTTAAACCTCGCCGTGTGGCGTGTCCCGTGTGCGGCAGATGAGTTCTTTGGCATGCGGATCTCACGCAATTGAAGGTCGCCGGTTCCCGATACGAAAACCGTATCGGTTCCGCGCGCCTTGTCAGGCCGCCGCCTTCGGGCTTCCCGCCTCATGATGACAACCGTTCGCCTGGGTAAGAACCTCGACTTGATCGTCGGGGTGGTCTTGGGCCCTCTTGTCATCGGCTGGGTGGAATTTTTGAATGGTATCTTCGACTTCCTTGCGGTTTTCATCCAAGCGTTGCAAGGGCTTACTTAAGAAGGAAAGCGCGCACCGTCTGGAGTTCTTTACGTCGGATGTTGAGGAAGTCCCGGTGGTTGGGCCGGCTACCTCAGAAGCACCGGCCGCAGAGCCGGTCATTGTTGGAGCTCCGGCCGCAGGGCCGGTTGATGATGAAGATCTTCTGGCTCCCGAGCCGGTTGTTGCAGAGGCGTCGGAGCTCGAGCCCCCAATAGAAGAGGTGCCCAGGCCGGAGGCAGAAGCGACCCCTGCTCCGAAAGTGACGATGTCGGAGGTACTCACGGCTTAGCCGGAGTGCCCTGGTGAATTTGATGGCCCCCTGCCTGAGGGGGCAAATGAAGACCTGGCGGCGGGGCCTTCCTCGATGGCGACTGAGGCCATCCCGGAGGACGGCCCTAGTGCCATGGAGACCCAGGGGACCACTCTTGTGGAGTGGGACCCAATTTTTGTATCTGAAAACCCGCTGGAACCAGCGGAGGAGACCCCAGCAGGTCCGAAACCTATCCCGTTGTCATTGTCTATTGACAACGCCTGTTCTAGTCTGCGCCAAACCCTTAGGCGGTGGCGTAACCGGCTCTACTTCGATACCAAGCTGGCGCAGTCGAGGCTAGCGGATGACAAAGAGTGGATCAAGCGGGAGAAGGTCCGCCTGGAATACTGGGGCAAATTATTGGATGACAGGGAGAGTATGACTCGTGCCCTCGACGCTCAATCCCGGGAGATTTATGAGCATACCAAAGCAGCTAACTGTGCGGCCGATGAACGCCAAGAGAGGCTTGAGGCCATTAACACTACACTCATCAAGCGCCGGGAGGCACTTGAAGAGAGGGAGAAATGGCTCGAAGATGAAGAGCAGAAACTCCTAGAGTTGCGGGATGACGTCCTGAGGAGGGAGGAGGAGCTCACCGAAAAGGTGGCTCTGGCTGACAAGGGCCTCGAGAGTGCGCCAAGAAATTGGAAGAGCGCTGCACTGAGGAGGAGGAGAAGGCCTGGGTGCGAGGGAAGGAACTCTACGAGCAAGAGTGTGCCCTTGCTGCCAGGGAGAAGAAAGTGAGGGGCAGGGAGAAGGACCTGGTTGACCGCCAGAACAAGATCCACCTCTGGGAGGAGGAGCTCGGAAAACTCGAGAAGCGAGTTGCTGAAAAGATCCAGCAAAACGCCAAAGAAGTTGAGCGCCTCGCTCGTGAGAATTCTGAACTGGTGGCGGCCAGGAGATCCTTGGAAGAATTGAAGGGCTTCAGGACTGCGGACTCCCTACATATTTGGGAGTTCCTGGGCAAGGCCAACGACGCGCTGACACCGATGGGCTTCAGTCCCGTGCGTTCGGATGATCCGGAGCCGGAGCCGGACCTGGCGTTGCAGGCGTTGAGCTCGGCAGGTAGCAAACTCTCCAAGGTGGGCGACGTCATTGCAGACCAATTGGAGGTTGAGGGGCAATCCCTAGCGAAGAACGTCGCAGAGTATGTGCTGACGTGCTACACCAGCCGGAACTCCCAATTTCCTCTGGACCCGGTGCTTGAAGGTCCCGTTGAAGGAGAAGACGAAGCTGCCCGAGCCAACGTGTCGGAGGTTGCCCAGAAGGTCACCCAATTCTTCCATAGGGTCTAGGATCATCTCTGTAGTTCTCACTTGTATTTTCTCTTCTTCTTCCTCAATTTTGTAGTACCTTGTCTCCAGATGAATGAAATCCCCAAATTTCTGTGAATTTCACTTTTTGTCTTCAAGACTTTTGTCTTCACTTGGCCCCCTGATAGATGTACACAATTTGATTGTGAACATGTAGTGAAGGCCCCCTGAGGTTGTCGGAGCTTAGAAGCTCCGGCATTGTCTATCGTTGGAGCTTAGTAGATCCGGCAATAGTCCCTATCAACGCGTAGAGCATCGATAGTTAGTCCTCCGGGGTGTCGAAGCTTAGTAGCTCCGGCAGTGACCTTTGCCAACACTTAGTTTGTTGGCAGCAGACTCCGTTTGCGGGGTCTTCTCACCATCTTTTATTTAGCGTCGATGGCTGGTCCCCCTAGCTCTACCGGAGCTTGGTTGCTCTCGTGATGCTCGTTTTTAATGCTTAACATCGATTACAAGCCACATAGGGGAGTCGGAGCTTGTTAGCTCCGGCTTTTCTCCATCAACGTAGATTTTATTTTTCTTACACACTGAAACCAATAAAAATAGTAAAATTCGTTTCTTGCCTATAACTTCGCCGCAGCTTACGATTCTCAAGAAAATTTTAGGTCCAACGCGATTCTAAATACAATCGAATGCGTTGTCTTTACTTCCAGATCCAATTGTATTTGGACCCGCCTTACTTCGGCCTGCCGGGGTGTAGGTAGAGTGGCGTACTTAGGGTGCTTGACCAGGCTAAGTCGATAGCACACTCCGACCCTAGATTGGCTTGGCGGCATTCAGGCGAGTGGGCCATGAACAATATTTGAATCCAAAAGAATCGACAATACAACTCGAATCGTATATGAACCGGTCGAACTAAAGTTTCTTAAGAATTGCACGTCTTTGTTATAGACAAGAAAGAGAAAAATAAAAAATGTTGAGCCTGTACAAAATAAATGCCGTGGAGTCTTTTTCACATGAAGATGTCTTTCATTATAGGTCCGGGGTACAGGGGAAACAAGTACACTCTTAGGGTACGAAACCAGGCTAAGCGTGTTTTATTTCTCGTTTGACCCAGGGTAGCTAGCCACAGTTTTAGTCCTGAGACTGTGACAAGTGTTGCATGAACTTTGCGGACCTTCCGGGAAAGGTCCGGCTGTTCTCCCGGAGGAACTACCCGCCTCTGTACAATGAATCTATAACATACACCTCAAGTTACTACAGACTCACCTCTATGATATTAAGTGTAGAACTTACGGAGGTGCTCAATGTTCCAAGGATTTGGGAGAGGTGTCCCATCCTCGGTAGCCAAGCGAACGCTCCCGGGACGGGATACTTTAATCACTCGGAAGGGTCCCTCCCAGCTGGGGGAGAGTTTGTTTATCCCTTCTCTAGATTGTATTCTCCGTAGCACCAGGTCGCCTTCCTCGAGCTGTCGGTTGTGTACATGCCGCTGATGATAGCGCCGAAGGGCTTGGCGGTATCGGGCATTCTGAACAGTTGCTTGGCACCTTCCTCCTCAAGGAGGTTTAGGTCTTCACGCCGGAGCTGGTCCTGCGTGGCTTCATCGAAGGTTCGGACCCGGAGTGACTCCAAGGTGATTTCTGGAGGAAGGATTGCTTCAGCTCCATACACCAGGAAGAAGGGTGTCTCTCTAGTTGACCGGTTTGGAGTTGTCCTGTTGGCCCAGAGAGTGGGCGGAAGCTCTTCAATCCAGTTGGCACCATGTTTTTTCAAGAGCTCATAGGTGCACGTTTTGAGTCCTTTAAGGATTTCAGCATTTGCTCTCTCGGCTTGGCCATTGCTTGCAGGGTGAGCTACGGAGGCGTAGCAAACTTGAATGTCGAGGTCTTCGCAATATCCTTGAAATGCAGAGCTTGTGAATTGGGTCCCATTATCAGTGATGATTTTGTTTGGGACTCCAAATCTGCATATAATGGACTACAAAAAGTTGATAGCAGATTGCTTGTTGACTGTCACAACTGGAGTTGCTTCCGGACACTTGGTGAACTTGTCAATGGTGACGTACAGGAACTTGGGCTCTTGGGAAAGGTCCCAAGATGTCCACCCCCCACACAGCGAAGGGCCATGTAGGAGGTATCATTTGTAGGGGCTGAGCCGGTGTGTGAATTTGCTTTGCATGAAATTGACATGCTTCGCATTTCTTCACCAGCTCAGTTGCATCCTGGAGTGCTGTAGGCCAGTAGAAGCCATGCCGAAAGGCTTTACCAACCAGCGTGCGGGAAGACGCGTGGTTCCCACACTCGCCTCCATGGATTTCTGCGAGGAGCTCGCAGCCTTCTTCCCTTATGATGCATCGCATTAGGATGTCGTTGGCACCGCGCCGATAGAGATACCCTTCTACCAATGTGTATCTTTTAGCCAATCTGACTACCCGGTCAGCGGATACATCAACGTCAGGAAGGATGTTGTCTTTCAAGTAGTTCTGGATCTCCGAGATCCATGCATCGGAACTAACTTGAACATTTGAGTCTTGCGTGCTGGGTTGCTCGGAGCTTCCGGCAGCACCTACGACCCTTGATGGTTGCCATGGTAACAGGGCCATCGGGACCGTCAGCTTCAGGATGCTGATCTTGCCCCTTTCGCTCAGTTCGGTAGGCTGAGCTGTGGGTTTTGACAACCTCCGGACAAAAGTTCCGTCAGGATCCGGAGCTCCGGTTGACGCTTTCGTCGAGAGTTCGTCAGCTTCAGCATTATGGGCACGCTGAACATGGTGGAGATCTAGGACTTCGAAGTCCTTCTGAAGCCTCTGGACTTCAAGGAGGTAAGCAGCAAGCTGGAGATTGTTGCAGGAGCATTCACCCTTCACTTGCTTAATGATGAGCTGCGAATCTCCCTTGACCAGCAGTTGCTTGACACCGTATGACAGTGCCACCTTTAGTCTGTAGATGAGTGCTTCGTACTCCGCCATGTTGTTGGTCGCCTTGAAGTCAAGGTGTACCATGTATTTTACCTTCTCCCCGGTTGGTGCGAGGAGAAGGATTCCAGCTCCGGCCCCCTGTTTTTGCATGGAGCCGTCGAAGTAGAGGGTCCAATGAGGCTCGGTGAAGACCGGAGCTTCGTGTTCCGGCTTCTGCTCACTGGGGCCCCCAAGGTTTGATGGAGAAGGAGTCCATTCCGCCACGAAGTATGCCAATGCTTGACTCTTGATTGCTTGCCTTGAAATGAATTCGAGATCGAATTCGGCCGATTCCGCTGCCCACTTTGCAATATTCCCAGTTGAGTTGGGATTATGCAAGATTGCTCGAAGTGGGTAAGAAGTCACCACTGAGATCTTGTGAGCTTGGAAATAATGGTGAAGCTTCCTGGAGGCGATAAGAACTGCATAGAGCAACTTATGCACCTCTAGGTATCGAGTCTTGGCATCATGTAGTACTTCACTGATAAAGTACACTGGGCGCTGAATGGTGCGGACCCTCCCAGAGGGGCCCGGAGCTTCCTCTTCATTGACCCAGATCCCTCCGGAGGGATCCGGATTTTCTTCGGGGACCTCCGGGTTCTGGCTGGAGGAACCCGACGCTTCTTCAATAGCGACATGGATCCTCCCGGAGGAGTATGGGTCTTCTGAAGTGGTTTCTTGTGGATTCGAATCTGGGAGCTGGGACCCAGACTCGCTTTCAGGAACCTCCGGACCCTCCCGAAGGGGTCTGGATCCCTGAGTATGGGGTAGTTCTGGTCTCTCCGCGACCAGGACCATACTGACGACTTCGTCAGTAGCTGAAATGTAAAGCAACAAAGGCTCACCAGGGTTCGGAGCTACCAGAATTGGTAGGGTGGTGAGGAACTGTTTTAGCTCCTGGAACGCCTTTTTTGCTTCTTCAGACCATTGGAATGGTCCGGTCTTCCTCAATAACTCGAAGAAGGGGAGTGCCCATTCTGCCAGTCTTGAAATAAACCGGCTGAGGGCTGCTAGACATCAAGTTAGCTTTTGGACATCTTTGATGCGGGCTGGTGGCCGCATGTCTTCAATGGCCTTGATCTTCGCCGGATTAGCTTCTATGCCCCGGTGACTTACCAGGAAACCAAGAAGTTTCCGGAGCTAACCCCGAAGACACACTTGTCTGGGTTTAGCTTTGTGCGGGTGACCCGCAGCTTATCGAATACAACATGTAAGGTGTCAACAAGTGACTCCTTGTTCTTGACCTTGACCACGATGTCATCAACATACACTTCCACTATCTCTCTAATGAGGTCTTCAAAGGTTTTGTACATAGCTCGTACAAAGGTTGAAGCTGCATTCTTGAGACCAAACGGCATGGCTGTATAACAGTACAATCCATCTACTGTGATGAAAGAGGTATGCTCTTCATCTTCCCTAGACATTCTGATTTGATGATACCCAGAATATGCGTCTAGGAAACACAGTAATTCACACCCGGAGGTGGAATTCACTATCTGATCTATTCTAGGTAGTGGGAATGGATCTTTTGGACATGCCTTATATAGTGTTGTGTAGTCGATACACATCTGAAGCTTCCCGCCGGCCTTGGGCACAACGACTGGGTTTGCTAGTCATTTTGGATGGAAGACTTCTCGGATGAATCCAGCTTCGAGCAACTTCTTCACTTCTTGTCGAATGAAGTTCTGTCGCTCTACAGATTGCTTCCGATGCTTTTGATGCACAGGCCGGGCGTCAGGGTAGATCTTCAGATTGTGGTCAATCACTTCCCTGGGGATCCCAGGCATTTGTGACGGTTGCCAGGCAAACAAGTCGACATTAGCCCGGAGGAAAGCGATGAGCGCGAGTTCCTATTTGTCGTTCAATCCTCCCGATATACGGGTGGTCTGAGCAGCATCAGAACCGATTTGGACGACTTTGACGGGGATGTCGGTGTCGCCGCTTGGCTGCACACGAGGTGCAGATGTCGAGCCTCGTTGACGAATGCTCGGGGGTTTTGGAGCTTGCTCCTGCCTGGAGTCCTCCTCTTGCACCGTGGTAAGTGCATGGAGTTCTTCCAGAGCAGTTACTCCGGCAGTACGATCTCCGCGGATCCAGAGAACGCCTACTAGTGTTGGCATCTTTAACACCAGGTAGCCATAATGAGCAGATGCCATGAATTTGTACAAGGCAGGCCTACCCAAGATGGCATTGAAGGGTAAGTTGATCTGAGCAACGTCAAAGACCAACTTCTCGGTGCGATACTTCTCCCGTGTCCCGAAGGTAACGGGGAGAGTAATAGCTCCGAGTGGGGTAATGGCTCCCGGACCTACTCCGGAGAAAGGTCGGGAGGGGTGGAGATCCGAAGGTTGGAGCTGAAGCTTAGTAAAAGCTTCGAAGCTTATGAGGTTAAGCCCCGAACCTCCGTCTACCATGACATGGTGGAGCTGGATGTTATTAATGGTAGGAGATAATATCAAAGGTAGCTGACCTGCTCCAACCATGCTCCGAGGGTATTCCGAAGCATCAAAAGTGATGGCTGTGTCCATCCACTTCCGATGAGGTTCCGCCCTGGCTGTAGGAGCTACAACAACCATGTCCCGACACATAGTCTTGATGACGCGGCGGGAGGTGATGTCCCATGATCCACCAAAAATGGTGTTCATGGTCTTCCGACACTCGTTGTCGGAGACGTCGGAATCGTCGTCGACGGAGGTGTAGACGGCCTTCAGGACCTTTTTGGGATCCTGAAAACCTAACTCCTCTTCAGCCGGAGCTTCGTCGACTTTTTGTTTTCCTTCCCTCTGTCAGAAAGGAGATTCTTCCCGGCGCTTGTTATAGCGCTCGGCAAGGTTTTGGACCTCCCGGCAGTCTTCCAAACTGTGGCTGCCCGTTTTGTGAATTGGACACCAGACCTTGGGTTTGCCACCGTCTTCAGAAGACGGTCGAGGTCGCTTCTCGGGGCGTGGCCCCCGGCCACCCGGAGCTGCAGTAGCTGCAACATTGGATGTACCGGCCGATGACTTCTTCTTGCCGTTGGCCTTCTTCTTCTTTTTGCCACTCCCGGAGGTAGCGGCTTCCCCTTTGAAGGATTTCTTGTGATCCTCCAGAGTTGGTTTGGAGTGCATTTCACGGCCCTCCGCAGCTCTAGCACATTTGTCGGCCAAACTGAAGAGTTCCGTGACACTGGTGATCTCCTTGATCGCTAGTTTCTCTAGCATCTTCTTATCCCGTACACCCTGTCTGAATGCCACAATGACAGAGGCGCTAGAGATAGAAGGGATAGTGTTTCGTACCTGAGAGAACCTCTGGATGAATGATCGCAGGGATTCTCCCCCTTTTTGCACGACTGCAAAAAGGTCCAGTTCAGTGTCTGGTCGGGTGTATGAACTCCCAAAGTTGGCGGTGAACTGCCGGCACAACTCCTCCAAACTGTTGATGGAGTTGGGTGGAAGGCTCATAAACCAGGACCTGGCGGTCCCAGTTAAAGCCACTGGGAAATAATTAGCCATTACGGCCTTATTTTCTCCAGCTGCCAAGATAGCAGTTGAGTAAATCTGAAGAAATTCAACAGGATTGACGGTCCCGTCGAACTTCTCCGGCAGGTGAGGCCGGAACTTCTGTGGCCACCTGACCATACGCAGATGCATGGTCAGGGCTGAACAGCCTCCTCCTACTCTTTTAGGAGCAGGAATGTCTTGAGATTCTCGTCTTTCACGAGCACGCTCAATATGGACTCGGCCGTCTTGTTGGCGGTATCGGCGATCAAGCTCCGCCCGGAGGTCATGAGTTGAAAGCCTGGATACCGTATGAGTGCGTCGTGCCCCGGAAGGCAACGACGTCACCTGCTGTGATGCAGCACGTCTCCTGTTGTTGGAAACGTGCGGACCAAGTCTGTCAGACAAGGTCTGTCGCTGCGACGGGGCCCGTCCTGAAGGAGGAGGACCCTGGTTGCTGATGCGGTCGGCTGCTGCTGCAACCAAATGTTCCACATCAGCTCTCCACTGCTCCAGTGCATCCCGAGATGCATCCGGAGGTGGTGGGCATCGGAGAAGAGCACGTGCTGCATGGAGCCCGTGTTCTAGGTTGTCATGGTTTGCCGATGCAGTGATTGACACTGGTGCACCATCGCGTTGTCCAGCTTGATTTGCTGGTGGAGGCGGCGGTGGTGGCAGTGTGACTCCTGCTGGCGCTAAGGCCCCTGCTGGTGGCTGCATATTGGAGGGATTGCCCCCAACAGCTTGAACAGCAAGATGACCGTTGGATGATCCAGCAGCTGAGTTCACCATTCTCGAAATCTCAGGCGCCCCCTACCTGGCGCGCCAACTGTCGGTAGTTTGGATCCGGCAGATCTCCCAACACTACTAAAGTGTTAGAGGAGTTGAGGTTCGGTGTGGACGCGCGGAGATTCAAGAAGGTGAATTGTGAATGACACAAGAGACACAAAGATTTACGTGGTTCGGGCCGCCTGAGCGTAATACCCTACTCCACGGATGTGTTGATGTTGTATTAGCTGTATGAGCTTGTATCGAGCGAGTATCGAATCTCCAATGTGTTGTCGACCTGTCCTTTATAGTACAAGGGCAGGCCGTTACAAGTTAGCCTGGCCCGACATGTGGCCCCGACGGTTACTGATATTGATACTCATTCAACACATTTAATTGCCCTTAATGACCGAGTTCTGGGCTTTGACAGCACCGTTACTGGTAATTAAGGTCGTCCGATCATGTTTCATTAATATAGTATTAATGACACTTAATCAGGTCTTGAAGTCCGTGATTCCCCTTCGAAGATCCGGAGCCGTTGTAGAGTCTTCCGGATGTTAGAGGCTGAAGATCCGACGATTGGACACGTGGCAGCTCCGGAGCATACTGTGGGAAACAGAAAGCTCCAGAGCTACCTGACACGTGTAAGTTCCGGAGCTTCCCTCGGTTTGGGGTTAGGTCCGGGGGTGCCATTTCGGTACACAGCCCGGAGCTTCCCCCTTGTGGGTGGTAGCTCCGGTTTGACAGTACACGTGGCGACCCTGGGACTAACCATGTTGGAGAAGCGGGTCCGGTTATGTCTGACATGTGGGCCTCTGAAGGTCTTCAAATCGAATAGATGACTTTCCCTTAAGATCTTTGTAATCTTAAGGGGTGTACGGTTCCCAGGGTACCGACATATTTGGTCTATAATTGGCAGGTGTTTGGGTAGTTCATACAGACCCTGCAATATACATCAATACTTCGCTTGGGTGTTACAATGTCTCCCTGGGGGGAGAGAGGTCTATGTTTTCGCTTTGTAGGCTATGTTCTGGGCAATTTGGAAAGCCAGGAACAGAGCTTATTTTGAAAAAAAGTTGATCAAACATCCATGTGAGATCCTACTACAAGCTTGTGTTTATATGAATCATTGGTCAAGACTGTTCAAAGGTGATATGCAGAAGATAGTCAAAGCAGGAGTGGAGTCTTTGATGAAGTCGACGCTTCAAGTACTTCGTGATCAGGGACAGCTGCTGAGGATTATTTAGGCCCCTGTAGAGAATGAGGAACTTCCAGAGGATCAAGAATGAAGACCGGAGAGAAGCAATTAAGAGGAGTAACCTGTCGAGATGAGGATAGTTATTTTGCAATGTTATATGTTTGTTCCCCGCTGGAGTTTCTATAAGCGATTTTGATGTCGTTTCTGGTTTACCCCCCAACTGTCGTTAGTAGTTATATTTTGGATGGTGGAGTTTGATGGGTTCTAGTCTCACGTGAGAGTGCTAGGGTATTTTGTTCCCAGATGCTGCTCAATGAGCAGTAAGTTGTATCGAGAAACATGTGGATCTCTGTTTCTTTAATGGAATAGAGGGGAATGATTCCGATGAAAAAAAATTCTAGTTTATTTGGTTGTCTGAAACGACAATTATTTCAAAACGGAGGTAGTACATTTAACCGCCATCCAGTGAAGGCGGCCCATGATCTAGAGGAAACGGCCCAGCATATAAAGAAAACAATCCGGGAACAACTTTATGGTCTTATTATTCTTCAATCGACAATTTTAACAATTTTTTCTTTCAAAATAGCAGTGACCTGGTCTAGGACACCGTACAGTTGACGAACACGAGGTGCACCCACAAGTGTCACTTTTTCTATGTCCATCCCCTTCCTTCCTTCCTTCCATGCCGTCCTCACCTGGGTTTTCTTTTCTCTCCTCGCAACGCCTAATTAACACCCCCCCCCCCCCCGGTGTAAACCACGATTAGGGCTCCCAAATCGCGATTAATAAGAGCTGCGAATCCTGCTTCCATTCCATCCTCCTCGGGGTCGCGCCACTAGTACCGGATGCTTTTCTTCCTGCTGCTCACGCACGCGACTCACTAGCTTCTGTCGTACAGACACGGCACGGAAGCTGGCATCCGCGTCCCGGAAGGGCTGAGCCCGACCCGCGAAGGAGGCGGCGGCGGCGGCGGCGGCGGTAGAATCCGAGCTCGCCTCCCTCCGGCGATCGCTGGAGACGGGTACGGTACGGTACGGCCGGAGGGAGGGAGCCAGTCAGCATAGGCGGCGGTGCTCGCGCGCTACCTGCTGTCTCTACCGTGGCAGGTCAGAAGCCCACTTCCCCTCTCCGTTCTACATTTACTTCCATCTGCGTCTGCCTCCCCCAAAAATTCCTTTCTTTTCGTTTGAGACGGTGAGCTGGGTTGTTCGAACCGGATACTAGAGAGCAGAGCACCACCAACTCTGCCTACTACATCGCTCACCAGTCGCTTCACCCGCGAATTCAGTGAACTGAATTGCTCGGTTAGTCAGTTTCACGACTGCATAGCACGATTTGTTCCCCATCATTCGCATTTTTCATTCTTTGTAAATAGTTATTTTTAACCCTTTCTGACTGCCTAATTTATCTGCTGATTTCAAATAAAAGCAACACCTGTAAAAATTCTGACAAAGAGCAGTTGACTGATGGTGGTCTCCGTTAGTGTAACTTAATTTATTCTGAAGTAAATCCCCATACTTCAAGAAACCTTTTCATAAATGCAGTACTAAGTTGCATTTACAACTTAGTACTGCCTTTGTTGTCGATGGAAGGGGCATGTTTGTCTATGATACATGCATGCCAGACACTAGTTTTATTAATGGAGTCATAGCAGGAAATTTGCTTATCGAGCTGCATAGCGCACCGTGCTAGATGCCATTTTAGTCAAGCCCTGGTATTTGTGTCCATAGTTCTTGGCGCCTTTTAATGTTTGTTTATTCTGCAGATGTCTAGTAGCTCAAATGGGCATTCTAGTAGCTCAAATGGCCGCTATCATGCTACAAAAGTTCTTCATGAAAGAGAGAAGAATAAAGAGGTACCCACTACCCCACAATCCTACAGATTCTGGAATATTTCAGTTGTTTCACATGTTACCTGTATAGTCTAACAGAAGGTAAAACTATGCCATTGATGTGTTGAGCAGTTTAATTTATTTGGTGGTATTAATGCAGACAGTTCAGCTTGACAAGAATGCAGCTTCGGGGGCCTGTCAGAAGGACAGGCAATATATAGAGAAGTTGGAAACCGAGCTGAGGAATTCCTATCAGGAAATTGGTATGTACCAATAATGTTCTGGCTACTTTAGATCTAGTTATTTTAGTAGTCTTTGCTGATTGCAACTGCAGACTATTTGCAGGATCAGTTAAATTTACGGAACATTGAGGCAAACATCATGGGAGAACATATTCACAGCCTTGAACTGAAGCTGACTGAACTTGAAAAGTTCCCTGAAAGAGTGAGAGTTATGGACAATGAGCTCGTGCGATCTGATTCACAGTGCTGGCTTCTGATGGAAGAAATCCGATGTAAAGAAGAGGAGCTGCAAAAGGCAGGCTCAAAAATAAATAAGCTTGAAATTGCAGCTTTGGATTCACAATGTGAAATTGAGAGCTTGAAACTCGATTTGACTACTCTTGAACAGAGGCTATTTGATGCTGAGAGCTTCGCCCAGCATGCTGCTGAGCATAAAGCTAGAATTGATAAACAAATGGGAGAACTTGAGCTCCAGCTGCATGAGGCACAAAAAACTATTGAACAATTTGTACTCGAGAATAAACAACTAAAGGAGTCGTTGCCTATAAGGGCTCCTAAACGACCCCCTTCTAGATATGAAGAGCAACTTGACAAAACATTGGAGGACAGTGGCCATGCAGAACATGAGAGGGATAATGTAATTCTTGAAAGGATGGCAAAGCGAAATGAGGAATCTGAACTTCTGATTGGGCAGCTCAAGGTAAGAAGTTGTTTACTGCAAGTACTTCAGAGTTTTGCAGAACCTCTTATTATGGAGAAGTGCTGAACTTACTCCTGAACATGTTGCAATAGTAACTTGTTCTAAACATGTTCCATTATGGTGCATGCCTTACAATCAAACGTGGACAATTCAAGGAGTTATCTATTTTGCTGGTCCTTACTTGATACAACTGTCCCTTTTTCTTGTGTAATTTAAATATCGTATTGTTTATTAGGAAGAACTTCGAGAACAAAAGTTGAAGGCAAAAGAAGACGCTGAAGATCTGACCCAAGAAATGGCTGAATTGAGATACCAGATAACAGGCATGCTTGAGGAAGAATACAAACGTCGATCCTGCATTGAGCAGGCAGCTATTCAACATATTCAGGAGCTGGAGGCTCAGGTAGTGATGTTTTTTTTTAAATGTGTAATTGCATTTGAAAAATCATAGCTGCAGAGTATTCTAAAATTGTTGTCTATTATTTTTGAAATTCAATTAATAATTAGTATTGCAATAGACACATTACCTTGGTCTTATTTTATAAATGACTCTATATCCGGTTTTTCTTATATGTCTTGTCTGTTCCTGATGTGTGAAACAGGTCACTGAAGAGAAGAGAAAATTAAGTGGGTCTCTAAGGCAACTGCAGGAATCACAAGAACTAGCTCACACACAAGCCGTGGAGATTAAGAAGTTGAAGAGTACTTTAGAGGTATGTATATAGCTGATAGCATCCCATTCCCATCCAAGATATGTTACCGTCCACAGTAATCTCCCGATTTGAGACTAGTCACTCACATTGTGGTACTGATATGCTTCTGTTCTGTCGTGCACACTCATTTTCAGAGAATTAACTCCACGGTGAGCCTCGGGACTGTTTGCAAATCTTGCTCTTGCTGGTTCCGTGCAATGTTGATAGAGTTGTCGAGTTGCTCTGTTGACGGATCATCCGTCGCCAGTTCCCGAAATGGTAACGGCATTGATGAGAAACCACGGAACCAGGCGCTGATAGAGTGGCGTCCTGATGAAGCTTCCGATGGCGACAGTGGGTAGCAAGTTAGTTAGAATGCCAAACAGCATGTACATTCGCTTGCACAGTTGGTGTAGATAATTCTTTGTATTGGCCATTGCTGTCTGTATGTGCATATGCATATGCATACTAACCTTTTAGTTAGCTGCTTGATTATACGGGTTAACTTTCAATGGGAATTATGCTCCTACGGTGGCTAAAATGTAATTTATGAAATTTCACGTGATCACGTCTGTATTGAAATTATTAGCCCGCAAGTATGTTCTGTCCTCAGATCAAGCTAGTTTTTCTTTTAAGCTGAGAAATGGAGGGAGATTCATTGATATCTGAAAATGGGGAGCCTAGATACTCTCGTAAAGAAAAGCGAATGAAATAGAAAGAGAATTCGGTCAATTCCTATCAGGAGAGCAAGTGCTAGATAACTAGGGGTACGTGTTTTGATGCTCTTGGTCAGAAAAATCGACAAAAAACCAAACAAAAATTTAGATAGCTATAATATACTTCTTCCATCCTTAAAAAGTTGTTGTTTTGTAGTTCAAAAATTAATTACAAAACAACAAATTTTCAAGCATGGAGGTAGGGCAAATACTAATAT
Source organism: Tuctoria greenei (assembly GCA_036927565.1). Lineage (NCBI taxonomy): Eukaryota > Viridiplantae > Streptophyta > Magnoliopsida > Poales > Poaceae > Tuctoria > Tuctoria greenei. The sequence continues at coordinate 218,098,351 of JAYESD010000004.1, read as the reverse complement.
CAAGAAAAGACTAAAAACGAAAAAAGGAAGGAACGGTCAAGGGTCGGCCATATCCCGGCCCATCCAGCCCAGTCGTTCCCACGTAGCAGCCCTAATTCTCCAAACCCTTCAGGTATATAAGCACTCCGCACCGGGCACGCGTAACCCTTCCCCTACCCCGGACGCCGCGCCTCCAGCCGCTCGCTCTCCCCCCCTCCCCTCTCCGAGCGAAGCAGCGGCGGCGGGAAGCAAGTATGGCTGTTGGGAAGAACAAGCGCATCTCCAAGGGGAAGAAAGGAGGCAAGAAGAAGACGTGAGTTTCATCGCCTCGCCCTCCTCTTCCTTCTCCTGTGTCTGTTCACTGCGTTGCCGGTCCTCTCGGTCCGGTGCTGATCCGTTACTTGTGTTGGTGCCTTGTTGTCTTGCAGCGTGGACCCCTTCAGTAAGAAGGACTGGTACGACATCAAGGCCCCGTCCGTGTTCAGCGTGAGGAACGTCGGCAAGACCCTGGTGTCCAGAACACAGGGTACCAAGGTCTGTACTCTGTGCCCTTCCTCTTTCTCGCTCTGTCGTCGGGATCTGTACTAGTCCTGCGTGCTCAGTAGTAGTTCATGGCTAGTCTTCAGATAAAATATATTTGCATGTCAGATGACGCTGTGTTTATAGAATAGTTTCGTTTGTCTGGAAAATGTAGGTTGCATTGTCGAGTTATGAAGCATCAGTGGTGTATAAAATATTTCAGCATATATTTTCTCCCTGGTGTTTTTTAGGTGACAATTATTGATAATCGAAAGTCGCCAAAGCTTCAAAATAGTATTTTAAGGGATATGTACGTGACTTGTTGGCCATATGCTACTTCATCTATTGCAGTGTTCTCAGTTTGGGAGCTTTCACGACTCTTAACAGGCCCTAGTCTTGAAGAGGTTATAGTAGTCCTTGATGAGCCTTGTTGTGTAAAATAATTCAGTATTTTTATTTGGCTGTTTTTTTTCTGCTGTAGCCAGCTGTGCAAATGCAAGCTATAAAAAATCTCGGTGTTTTTGTGTTATAATCTAGTTATGTTAGGTCCAGATGTGCTTTTAGATTTACAATTAGTATCACACTATTTGATGCCTGTCGTGATCTTTGTAGCCATAGTTTTGTTATTTTCTCGGAACATTTTGCTGATTATACGCTGTTTTGTTTTCTTTTTTATGCTCCCGAGTCTTCTAGTTAATAATATATACCCATATGTCTTTATTGGCTAGGGAGCTTTAACTACTATTGCCTTAGCCCTTGTGGTTTTATATTGTTGGTCATTAAATACATGGGAATGTGTCATTCTTGATGGCTTGGAACTGAAGTTCGCCAAACTTTTGCATTCCTGCGAATTCCTTTTTACTTACCACATTTTTCTATTGAAATGGGT